>JAKCPI010028150.1:0-35474 GCA_023213315.1 Euborellia annulipes | reverse complement strand
ATCGAAAAAATAGTTAATGTAGAAAATCAAAAATACATGAAGCAGAAAAAAATTACTGATTTTTTTGTAAATAAATAAATCTATTAATTTAATTTATATTTAACTAAACTATTCTAAATAAACAAATAGATCAAACGAAATTCCTTTTTCACTCACGTGCCCAAAGTCAATAAACCTCGGTACGTTAAAAATTATATTCAATAACCTCTCTAACTTCAACTCTCGATAAGTAAAAAACTCGATAACTCAAATTTCTAACCGTTTCCCTTGAACTTTAACTTATCGAGGTTCTACTGTACTTTTAATTAATAAACATCATTACAATAAAAGTTTTTATATCGTATATAATATATAGTTGGATGATTGTGTTTAGTGGTCCGTGAAATTACAATTTTGAATTAGTGGTCCGTAAATTTGCAAAATGTTGGCAACCGTTGGTCCAATAAGTATTATTATTTTCTACCCTTTATTACTTTTCTTTGATAACGTTTCATTTAAGGTCTTTTCTTTTTAATAATTTATAACTTTTATGTTTATTATTTTCATTTAGGTACAAAGGGGAAAAGACAACGTAATCTTGTTCAAACCCTAAATCCTCCAAATTTTTCAGATGAGTAATTTTCGCCCATTGTCTGGAATGAGGTTTTTTTTTTTTTTTTTTTTTTTTGTTCACTGATTTGGAGAATTTTTTTAATAGAAATCTTTTCATCTGTTTTTAAAAGATCAAAAAAAAAAAAAAAAATTAAATAATAAATATAGACAGTATATAGGAACAATTTTAAGTTCATTTAATATTTAACATTAAAATTCAATCATATTTTTTAAAAAATGTCTCATTGGAAAACGTAAATGGATTTATAATAGGGGCCTATAGTAAAAATACAATACAAATGGAAAGGAATAAATTGTAAGATTTGGTTAAGTTCATCTCTGTTGCAGTATTAAATTCTGTATAAGTAACAAAGAGACAAATCCAACTTTAGGCTGTTGTTGCCATCTACCGGCATTAAACTCAACTATTCCGAATAAAATTCCTACATCTTTTATCATTTCGGAGAGAGGATCTGAACCCTAACAAAATATGTTAATAAAACATTTAAAAGAATACGATTCAGCATCAAAGCTCAAGTTAGTTATCTACGACCGCCCTTGAAGAAACAACAATATTTTCTAGAATATTTTATAAATAATAAATAACAGTTATTAGGGAATTTTTAATTATAAACCACATTTTTGTTATTAATTATTTATAATAAATATAAATAAATACTGTACAACGTCTCAACTGCTTATTCTGCAGCCGTTCTCAAGTGCTGTGCACTTGTTCCGATTCAAGTGAAACGTTGTACAGTATTTATATTTTTAATAAATAATTAATAACAAAAATGTGGTCTATAATTAAAAATTCCTCTAATAATAATAATTCAAACCATAAAGCTTTAATAAACACAATAAATACCGTAATTGTATTACTTTTATTTTTGTGTGTATTTTATGCTTGTTTTATTTTATATAACTAGACTGGAAGAATTTAAGACGCTAGATTATTTTTGTATTAGTAGATTTGTCTTTTTTAAAGTTATTATATAAAAATTATTAATATTGAGGTGATGGCTGAACTATTAACAGATAATAGTAGGATGGCAGCCAGGAAAGAAATCAGACAAAAATTTAATCAATCTTTATCTAATTTTATTTTGTATGCCGACGTATCGGACGCAAATCAGACCCTTCGTCAGGACAATCGATAGTTAATAAAATACAAATGGGCGTATTTTGTTTATTAACAATATAAAAACACAATTCACGGGTGTGAGATGCATTGTTTCTTGCTGTATATATTTGATAGCATTCATTGAAGCCTTTCGCATTAAATGTAAAATTATTAACTCTTATCATGAACATACCAGCCAGCAATTAAGAAAAAAGATACGCTCACTGATAAAATGCCCACAATTTTTAAGCTCTTAATCTATAAATCCATTAGTAAGTTCGTCATTTGTGTTGCCTTCCAGCAACCAATCATGGACTATTTAATAAAATCGATGATATTTTATATATTAATTGTGAGTTTATTAAAATTATGTAGTTATTATTATCCCTTTGGTAGAAAATACGCTGAACTCACCTAGTAGCACGTCAATGCTGCCTTCCGCCAGCATCTCGGTGTCTTGATAGCTGATGCTGAGTGTAGCTGCGTCTTCTTGTAGTCGTGCAAGTACAGAGGCAAGGCCGGCGCTACCAGATGCTGTACCGGTAGTGGCGCCCCCACCCCGGTCATCAAGTTCATCGGCGTCGCGCAACTGTAGCGTGACGCCGCCGTCAGCTGCTGCGCTATACATTAACACAGCGGCGGCTGTTGTGGTGGCGGCGCTGGCGGCGGCGGCGCCGGATGCACGCGCGGTTGTCGCGCCGCCCCCACCGCCGCCGCCGCCGCCGCTGCTGAAACCTGTCTGCAGCGGCAACCGCACCCCGGCCACCTCATGTACCCCCTGAAACAAACAAAATAAACAATATTTCAATTTGAGTATAAGACTATTTTTCAGGAAATATCTGGTGTGACTGGTCGCATAGCAGACTTACTTTCGGTTACCGAAAGTTGTGTTCTGTGCTTGCCACACCAGATTTTTTGTGTCGAGATGTTTTTAGTTTCCGCCAATATATTAGAATTCAAGATATAAAATTTATAAGTATGGGGAAAATATAGTATTTAGCCCTCGGGGCTTGGTGTAGGGATTAGCGCGCAAACCTCGTATACAAAAAGTCGCGGGATCGGACCCTAGGCAGTCCGATGATTTTATTTAAGCCCATTGAATACCAATGAATTTTCTTGAATTTTTTTTTTAATTTAATTTTTTTTTTTTTTTTTTTAAGCTAGAGAAAATTATTATATTTTACTTTCTCTTACCTCTATATATGAAATATATAGACAGAGAAAGTATTTGTATTAGTATTTTTGTATTATTTAGCTTTTATAATATTTAGTTTTTAAACACTCACACTTTTTTCTCATTCACACAGTCTTTTCGGCAACTCAGGCCATATAAGACTTTTACGATATCCGTTATAGAGATTAATGTACATATATTGGGGTCCAGGCATTCTTATTTAAGCCATTTGGTATCCAATTGGATTAAATAAAATCATCGGACTGCCTGAGGTCCGAACCCGCGACGTTTGGCATACGAGGTTAGCACGCTAACCTCTACACCAAGCCCCGAGGGCTATTAGCTTAAATATCTAGTCTTGGCTTGGGTCCAATGGGGGGAGGGGGGTTTGAACCCCAAATCCCCCCGTAACTACGCCTATGTATAGGTAAGAGAAAGTGAAAAATAGTCTAATTAAACAAAAATCCCTTTATAAGAAGTAGAGAAAGTATTGTATGTTTCCATTAAAACTCCCTATTCTCAAAAATAAAATTGATCTCAAATAAATAATATTTTTATTCATCATATATATCAAAATTTTAGGAATAGTAATGATATTTCCATCATCAGATTCAAATCAGTGATTAAGATATTCCTAAAAGGAGAGGAAATCGTGCTGTTAATACCTCACTGTAGTCGTTAAATTGTCCTAGGGTTCGTTTATGTTCATGTTTATTAGAGGAACTGATAAGAAAATTTAGGGGAGGTATCCACCCTTGGGAGGTGTTTTCCATCCGGGTTCTAATAGTCTTTCTATCAGTTAATTAAATTAATTTCTAATAAATAAATTTCTTAACAAAGAGGTGTGATCTTGATTGAATTATCTAATTTTGAGAAAATAATTACGAACAATAGGCCTATCTAATAATTTCATACGAAATAAGGAAGGTATATATAATAATTGGTAGGTGATTGACAAGCACAAATTACGCAGAATATGGTGTCTAATAATTTTTTTTTTTAACAATGAAGATAGATGCGAAACAAAAAAGTAAAAAATGCATCCTGGTCACCAATCAAAACAGAAATTGAAATTTTTCATAAGGTAAGAAAGCATTAAAAAAAATAACGAATTATTAAGAATTAAAGGCAGGCCAGATTTATGAGCTCTTGGTTTACGCTACTTAGCCTTGATTTTCGAGTTTTTTTTTTTTTTACAGTGCGGCCCGCCTAAAAATATTTCTTTTGTCATAAAAAAGGATCAGATCAAGGGGAGGATTTGGTTTTCCATTCTGAACGTGTGAATTAAATAAATATCTTTTTTTTTAAATAAAATCGTAATATTGAGACATTAGGATTCACAGAATGACGCCATTTCGATTCGGTTATGGCCAATGCTTATCATTTTATTCTTTTTTTTATGAACCCGAGATGTCCACTGACAAGTAATTCTCTCTCTTTACTTACTACCTAGCAAAGAACCAACATCCAATAAACAATAACAGTTGCGATTTTATTCGAACATGTCCATTAAAGATTCCATCAACGAAAATATAAATACCTTTTCAATATCAAAGATTAATTTAGTATAAACAAAGGCCTTTAATAATAATAATCTATCAAAATAATTTATACAGAGTTTTATTTAGGTGGTTTTAACTGAAAGAGAAAATCTCAGCAAGATCATTGTTAAGTAAGACAAAGAACTCATTAAATTCAAGGAGTAAACAAGAAAGTAGAAAGATTCGGGTAGCCAAAAAATTTTCATTAAAATTAAATTTTAAAAAAGTATTAATGGCTGACTTTGATCACTCTGTGGATCCGCCATTAGTCATGAAATGTTAATGATAAAATCATAATTAAAATATTTTTAATATTCCAAATGCTTTAAATCTGAATAATAATCCTTATCCTTTGTGGGAATGTTTTCGCCGAAAACAGAATTAAATAATAAAATATTCATATTTTAAAATTAGATAAAATATTTAAATTATTCCAATGGAAATGAAAAACGTAAGCTACAGGGAAATATCTAATTAAAAACTGCGATCGGAAATATTTTCCTGGGGAGATTCCTCCCCTACCCTCATTTCAATTCCTTCACTGTCAAGATGTCACACTGTGGTTTTGTAAATGGAACAATTTGCTATTGTGCCATGTATTTTGCTGATTGTTTGCTAATGCCTGTTCGTAGTTAGTGTTCAACTTTTATTTCTATTAGCGGCCATTATTGGTTTTGCCGTCAAATGTCAACCCAGCGGGAGTATATTGATATAATGTAGAAGTGAAAGAAAGGAGGGGGTAATGGGAGGTTATACACTTCCTAATGTTTTCAGAATATTTGATAAATCGCTTCTAATGATATATTTATATAAATATAGTGTAAACATTCTAACAAAGGGTCATATCAGACAAACCTGGTGCTGTTTTCGTACTCATTATCAAACTCAGTCGATTTTTAACTCTAACATGGCTACTAGCTATTCCTAGACTCAATTTATAATATGTTTATCAATGACTGTAGAAAATAGTTCGATGTGTTTAGTGTGTTTATTTAACTATCAAAAATATTTCTAGTAGAAGTAATTTTGGAGCCATATCTAGGGACACCCTGCCCACATTTATTGATAGGCCTATATTCAGGAAGAGACTAAAAAAAAATCAATTGTTAAGTAAAAATCCGCTGTGACTGGTCGCATAACACACAACTTGATTTTTGAATTGTAATTAAAATTGTTGGAGCAAATTTTGAGAAATCCCAAAAAACTGAAAAAGTACATCAGTAAATTACTATAACTCTTTGGCCGATTTTGACCAAAAGCTTCGTGCTACTTGCCAGGGGGGTAGCTAATTCGAATATTAAATTTCAACCTCCTAGCTCTTTTCATTCTTGAGATATTTTGTTCACAGACAGACAGACCATCTAACAGACACATACACACAGGTAGACAATGTTGCAAAAACCACTTTTTTGAACTCGAAGGACCTCAAAACGTGTATGTATTTTTTTTCTATACAGTATATAGGCCTCAGGTTCAGAGCAATTCAATCCCCAGAGAGAGAAATATTAAAAATAATTTCTATTTCCATTTTTTCAATTTTTTTTTCTTTATTTATTTATTTTTTTTATTAAAAAAGAAAAGTAATATAATAATGTTTTGATTCTTAGATTCTTAAGAAATCCTCTTTCGTTTAATGTCAGCATGAAAAACAAAAATTCATTGGTCGATACGAGAAGAAAAAAAATGTAAGTCACGTCGTGTGCAAAAGCTACTAACGCCCACGATCGTAAATAAAATTAAAACAAATCGCTCGTAATAAAATAACAAGGTCTCGGCTATGGTCACGTGTTCTTGAGATAAGCACATTTCAAGTATGTACAATTGGGGATGAGAGTGTTAGTGTGGGTGTTGTGTTTGTGTTATCTGGTGCAACACTGAGGCACTTTATGTAGACTGGAACCTCCTTAGAGCTTTACGACCCATTCGCTGGACCATCTCCAGGGTGGAATACAAATGCCAGGCTACAAATCAAATGCCGAACCATGGCGGAGAAACGTTTCCGAAAATATAACAAGTGTTCGATTTAGATGAAAAATCTTGGGAAAGAGTAGCGTAAAAAAATAATTGATGGTTTTGTCTTTATTTTTGTTATAGAATTAAATACAATATACTGTATTTATATAGCAAGGGCCGGTATTTTACCATCTATTCATTTGATGTAGTATACATGGAATAATTTTGCATGAAAATAAAATAAAAAGATTATTTTTTATTTGTTTATGTAAGTAATAGAGAATAAATTATATTAAGTTCGATTTTGGTAGCACCCTATACATATGCAAGGTCGATGCGCCTCATCTGTCTGCCTGTCTCTCCGTTAGTGGTTAATTAACTGCTTAGCAAAAAAGAGAATCGTTTATAGATTATGGAAATGGAGCTTAAAGGGAAGAGACAAAGTGGATGGATGGTTGGATGACGATGGCGACGATGATGACAAAGCGTCATCAAAGCGCGATTGAGAGCTCAGTTGACGCAACGATAATGTTATTTAATATGAATTAACAAGCTGTCGGACGAGAACCATTAGAGAATGTGTGTGTGAGGGGAGGGGGTAGGAAAAAAAACTGATCAACTTTTAACGACTAGTCAACTTAAAATGAAACAAAAACGGTCCGGGAAACAAGATAAAGGATTTAAAACTTAATTCGTTTTTAAAAATTCCCTCTTTGAATAGAATAACGAGGACTACAAAAAAAAAGTTAAATATCGTGGTATTATAGATGAAATAGAGTTCGATTTTATTTAGTTCCGAATTTTTTTTTCCCCCTCTTTTCTCTTAATATCTGTGCTTGTTGATTATCACTTAATTAAAATGAGATCATAATATTAGAAATTGGAGTTAAAACTTTTTCATGTTCATATTTTATTTTATTCCTCTTTATTGGTTAAAACTAATTAAACATCGATTAGATTATTTTTAGTTATACTACGATAATGAAATTTTGATGGTGTTTATTTCAAAAGAGATTTTTTTTTTTGCTCCCCTTTTAATAATTAGTAAAACTCTATTATTGTTGTTAAAAATTTTTTCACAAAATTTTCTTTTGATTGTTTAATTAAAATAAAAGCTATCAAATGTACATAATAAATGTGGCTGAGATTTTTTGAAAAAAAAATATATATATATATATATAATTTTTTACTTGTTCTTAACCTATATATGAAATATATAGAGAGAAAGTATTGAATTAATGTCAAAAATTCGATGACGAGATTTTGATGGATATGCACGTTTTAAGGTATATCCTCTGACGAGGTATTTCAAAATACTGAAAAAAGAGGACATGTGGAGCAGACAAGATCCCAAAGAATTTTTTTTTTTTTTAATTAATGACCTATGGTCCCATCATTTAGGTCAACATCACAGTTGATTTACAAAGCTAAAACATACAGAATATAACAACTTAAATAGTGAACAAATAATTAACAATAACAATAGGAATAACACTTAGGTCTAAAACTGTTGGCCTGTAGCCTTTATAAAATTATACACTGCCCACGGGGCTTGGAGTAGTTGGTAGGGTGCCTACCTTCTATACCGAACGTCGCGGGTTCGGACCCCAGGCAGTCCGATAATTTTATTTAAGGCATTTGGATACCAAATGAGGAGACCAATTTAGGCCATTAAATAGAGAACAATTAAAGCGAGTATATTATTTTGTTTCTGGAGCTCTGCGTCTGCGAGCTAATAAATGAATGAAGTGACTAGTTAACTTGAGTGTAAAGAAAAAAAAAAATGTTTGTAGTGTATGTAAAAAAAAGACCAAGCTAAGCATATGCCTATATATAGGGGATTTCTTCTGAGAATGTAGTAATGTAATAAATAAATAAATAGGTAAGAGAAAGTTTGATCCCGCTGAAGATTTTGGTGCCTTTTCATATGGACGGTCACTTATAGGAATAAAGGAAGTTAAAAACTTCCATTGAAAATTAATGTAAAATATGAATTTTACTTTCTCTTACCCTATATATGAAATATATATAGAGAGAAAGTATTGCGATCATATCAAAAATTCGATGTCCAGATTTTGATGGGTTTACATTTTTTGAGGTCCACTGAGTCCAAAAAAGTGGGTCCCGTAAATTGGGTCTATATGTCTGCACTGATAAAAATGAAGTTTTTTTCCCAAATACGCCACGTATTTGGTCAATCCACACTTGAGTTAACAAAATTTCAATTGGTTCAAAAACGCAGTATTTGAGACAACTAAATCGAAGCATTTGAGTAGAGACAGGTATGCCATTCCCTTTATAACAGCATTTTTCCGGTCAAATACGATGTATTTGAATGAAAGAAATGTGAGGTTCGTCCGGTAAACAACAGATAGAGCTAGATACATCTATGTATTTAGTAGAAATATGGGATGGCGTTAGTGTTCCCCCATTGGAATACACGGAACTTGTTCCATTTCATTCTAGACTTTCCAGCTAATTAATTAAAGGCAAAAAATTAATTATTTTTTAACACAATGATTACTAATTTAATTATCTACAACATATAGAGCCCCTTTTTTTAAAATATCTTTTATTTAATGCGATTAATCTAAAAAAAATTTTTTTTTTTCGAAAATCAAAAAAAGGGCTTCTATTATTTGTAGATATTTTAAATAGCTTTAATTTAAAAAAAAAAACTTGAGGTCGATAGCTTCAAAATTGTGGCCGCTGGAAAGTTCCAAAATTAGCACCCGAGACGCGCACCTTAAGAACCCACAGCGACGTTTCGGTCGAATATGCGACCATCTTCATGGCTAGAGCGACAACGAACTCTAGCCATGAAGATGGTCGCATAGTCGACCGAAACTTCGCTATGGGTTCTTAAATAAAGAAAGAAATAAACAGCTTCTCGGCCTTTTACTTTCTATTACATATTGACTCAGCTATTCGCCTCGCTAACATACCATATTTTTTAGATGCTCTTTAAAAAGTATATTCTCATTTTGTCGTTGAAATCTTCTGAAGACCACTTTACTCTTGTACATCATAGGAAAGATAAGAGAAATGGTTGCCATGGTAACAGAATTTAATTCTTTTTCTTTTTATTAGATTAAAATTCGTATATGGGCTTGGCGTAGAGGTTAGCGTGCTAACCTCGTATACCAAACGTCGCGGGTTCGGACCCCAGGCAGTCCGATCCGATGATTTTATTTAAGCCACTTGGATACCAAATGGCTTAAATAAGAATGCCTGGAATGTATATTTATCAATAACGGATATCGTAAAAAGTCTTAAATGGCCTGAGTTGCCGAAAGGGCTGTGTGAATGTGTGTATGAGTGTGAGTGTGAATGAGAAAAAAGTGTGAGTGTTAAAAAAAAATTCATATAAATCAATTATTATTTAAGCCCTCGGGGCTTGGTGTAGGGGTTAGCGTGCTAACCTCGTATTGTATGTGAATGTGAGTGTGAATGAGAAAAAAATGTGAGTGTTTAAAAAAATTAAAAAAATCTGGTGTGACTGGCGCACAGCACACAACTTTCTCTTACCTTCGGTAATCGAAAGTTGTGTTCTGTGCTTGTCACACCAGATTTTTTGTGTCGACATGTATTTAGTTTCCGACAGTAGAGTACAATTGAATTCAAGATGTAAAATTTATAAGTATGGGAAAATATTTATATTTTGATACCATGGCAACCATTTCTCCTATCTTTTCTATGGAGTACAAGAGTAAAGTGGTCTTCAGAAGATTTCAATCACAAAATGAGAATATACATTTTATAGAGAATCTAAAAAATAATTGATTTTTGAATTAAAAAAAAAATCGTTGGAGCAAATTTTGAGAAAATCGAAAAAAACTGAAAAAGTGAATCAGTAAAGTGCTAGTACTTTTTGGTCGATTTTGTTCAAAAGCTTCGTGTCACGTCCCATGGAGGTGCCTAACTTAAATATAAAATTTCAACTTCCTAGCTCTTTTCGTTCTTGAGATATTTTGTTCACAGACAGACACACACACACACACACACACAGACACACACACAGACAGACCATGTCGCGAAAATCACTTTTTTGGATTCAGGGGACCTCAAAACGTGAAGATCCATCAAAATTTCGACATCGAATTTTTGACATGAATCCAATACTTTCTCTCTATATATATATTAACATATATACATAGGTAAGAGAAAGTAAAAATTGTTATTTAGATGCCTTTTTAAAAAGTATAACAGTAATATTTTGTGAAAATTGTTTGAAGTACACTTTGATGATGTAATTCAGTTTTTTTTTTTTTTTTTTTTTTTTTAAATAATTTGATGAATATAGGCCTAATAAAAATAGAAAATAATTTTATTGTTTTTTTTTTTATCATTATTTTTTTTTTTTTTTTTTGCTCGATTTAATTGTTTCTGGGAATAATGGGCGACACTGTTTGAAATCAGGTTTTATTTTTAGACGATGGAAAGACAGAAAGTCGGTTCTTTAAGTGACAATCTCTTTTACTCATGATCTTCCCTCTCTTTCTTTTTGGGTGTAAAAATCTCAATGCATTAATCCAATACATTTTATTTACTTTTTATTTATGAAATATAAGTGGCCAAGTTTGAAACAAAGGAAAACTAAATATATCTCGAGACAAAAAATCTGGTGTGACAGCACGGTGCACACTTTCTCTTGCCGAAGGGTAAGAGAAGGTTGTGTGGGCGCTCAGCCAGTCACAGCAGAATTTTTTTTACAGAGAGAAAAGAGAAAGTAAAGATAATTATAATATAAATACCATTTCAAAGACATCTAATTGATTGAGATTCACATCTCATCACATCATAAATCACTAAATAAATAAAAACTATTAATTTAAATAAGATATAAAGTTAATTAGGCGGGACGAAGGTGGGAACTGTTTAAGAAACGATTGGCGCCTGCTCGCCTTCCCCCCCCCCGCACCGTCCCCTTCCTCCAACCTCCCTTTCATTCTAATTGTCGACGGCTAAAAATAGAAAACAAAATAATTTCCATTCTTAATTTTAAAGATTTTTTTTATTATTAAATCGGTAATTGAATTAAATAAAATGAAAAATATAGTTATATAAGAACGATGGAATCAAAATAAATTTGTTCTGATATTTGAGAGGTTAATCAAAACACTAGTTAGTGTACAGTTAATTTATATAAAAATTTTGTTAACCAATGTAATAAGTAAATTGGAAAATTATTACTCTGAAAAAAAAAATGATTATTAATATAAATGTATTTAAGTAAACAGATCGCCTGCCGGAATGACTCAATAAAAAAATCATTATGGATCTTTTTATAAAATCTTCCATTATCTAAAAACATTTCCTTCAAAAAAAAAAATAATAATAATAAAAAGTAATAATAAACAGAAAATAAATAAATTTCCAGTAAAGGCACTCACTCATGGATTCAAATTTACTTCTTAATAAACGCCCATAAAATAATTTCTAATAGAACACTTGATAAAATTATTTTATAATTTTCAATTTTTTTTTTAATAATAATTAGAATTGGCCATGTTCTTTTGACTTGGCTTGAAGGGAGGGAGTTGAATAATTAAATAAATTTCAATATACCTGATTCAAAGGTGATGGCAGGTGCTTCAAAATATAAAATTTAATACTTGAAGACACATCACAATAAAAATTAAACTCACTGAACACATTTTATTATTTTTTAAAACACTAAATACAATCACTTGGAGACAACGAACCGAACGAGATGAGATGAGAAGCGAACTGATTGTTTGCACTCGTTCTCCGCTAGAGTGCTCTGCGTATCTTTGTTTTTACTCTTTGAAGCAATATTAAATTAGAAAAAAATCTGGTGTGACTGGTCGAACAGCACACAACTTTCTCTTACCTCTGTAAATGAAAGTTGTGTTCTGTGCTTGTCACGCCAGATTTTTCGTGTCGAGATATTTTTAGTTTCCGACAGTACGGTACATTTGAATTTGAAAAACTTACAAACTATTTGTTTATTTATATTTTGTTACTATGACAACCATTTCTCCTATCTTTTCTATGATGTACAAGATTAAAGTGATCTTCAGAAGATTTCAATGGCAAAATGAGAATATATATTTTAAAAAGCATCTTAAAAATAATTGATTTTTGAATTTTAAACAAAATTTCAACCTCCTAGCTCAATTCCTTCATGCTTTAAATTGAACACACACCTACAGGCAGACAGATGCACAGCAGACACACACAGAGACAAATCATTTTTTAAGGACCACCCTAATATACATACTGTATATAGGTAAAAGAAAGTAAAAGTGTAATGTCCATATATAATCCCCTACATACAAATGAATAATTTCCAATGGCTTTCTGTGGGCTTTAAACAGACTTACTATTTAATCACTTCACCCTTTAACAAACACCTAAATTCATATTAGATTTATTTTATTATTAATAAATCTGTCAAAAGGTTCCATCTCTTCATAAAGTTTTTTTTAACTTTTTTACTTTCTCTTACCTCTATATATGTTAATATACAGTATAGAAAGAGAAAGTATTGGATTCATGTCAAAAATTTGATGTCGAGATTTTGATGGATATACACATTTTGATGTTCCCTGAATCCAAAAAAGTGGTTTTCGCGACATTGTCTGTCTGTGTTCAATTTTAAGCATCAAAGAATTGAGCTAGGCGGTTGAAATTTTATATTTAAGTTAGGCACCCCCCTAGGGCGTGAAAATAAGCTTTTAATTAAAATCGGTCAAAAGTACTAGTACTAGTACTTTACTGATGTAGTTTTTTAAGCGATCGTGTTCACACACACACACACACACACACACACACACACACACACACACACACACACACACACACACACACACACACACACACACACACACACAACGTAATTCCAAAAGAATATACGAGAATGTCTCGGGGAAGTCATTCCCCATATTTTTTTTTTTTTTTTTTTTTTCAATTTTCTCAAAATTGGCTCAAACGATTTTGATTAAAATTCAAAAAATCAATTATTTTTAGATGCTCTTCAAAATGTATATATTCATTTTGCCATTGAAATCTTCTGAAGACCACTTTACTCTTGTACTTCATAGAGTTCATTAACACCCACAGTAAGCCATAGAAGATAGAAGAAATGGTTGCCATGGAACAAAATATAAATATTTTCCCATACTTATAAATTTTACATCTTAAATTCTAATATATCAACGGAAACTAAATATATGTCGACACAAAAAATCTAGTGTGACAAGTACAGAACTTAACTTTGGATTACCGTAGGTAAGAGAAATTTGTGTGCTGTGCGACAGACACACCAGATTTTTTTTTTGGAATTCAGTATTAGGCCTCCTATACATTCAGTTCATTCTCATTATTAACTAACGACATTTTTAAGAAAATGTAAACAGAGTAGAAAAAATATTATTTTTTTATTCTAGCTCTTGCTTTCCTTCCCTGTTTCCTATGTATCAATGTATATCTATGACTAAATAATCAACCGGTGAAGGCTGGTAAATGGAGTTGTTGTTTTACATTTCAATATTAATATTAATTCGAAAATTCCTAAAAAGGCAAATTAAAGGAAAGAGATGAACCTAAACCAATTTTATTTTCTCTTACTCTATATATGAAATATTTAGAGAGAAAGTATTGGTTTTTAGTTTTTAAATAATAAAAATAATGTTTGTTTTTGTTTTTATTAAAATATTAATTTTGTTTTCACAAAAAGCAACAAGATTTGCTTGTTTCGCAAAATTGATTAGATATATATATATATATATATATATATATACTGCTATAGCCTATATATATATATATATATATATATATATATATGCACAAGGTTTATACCTATATAGAAAAAACCGGAGATTCAATTTCGTAGCCATAATTCCCTTCCGAATCGTTTAAAGATTTCTGCCCCCGCCGTTTGCCAAGGCCTCAGGTGAATAAGCGTCTGCCTCCACATTCGTTCGCTTCAGCCCCTTGAGACCCGAGGGGATGGCAAAAAGGGAATGGGAAGTCGGGCCAAAGGGGCCAAAGTGGCAAATAGGGTGAGTTCCATCCCCCAAACGTTAGACAGTATTCAATTAGCGTGCGAGCGTTGAGTTTATTAGCGCGTCGCCACCTCGCGAGTGGAATTGTGTGTCCCACTCCCACCTGACACACACTCCTTCCTTACCTAGTAGGCACACAATTACACCTTCATATCCACCTCTTCTGACAAGGGCAATAATTGTGCTTACAAATTTAATTACGACACCGTTGACGATGTTTTAATAACTGGCTCAATAGGAGTAAAATAGTAACTTGCGTGATAGTAAACCTGTCATCAATATGAATTGAAAAAAAAAAAAATACGGTGAATAATCATTTAATTGACGAGTATATCATAATTTTTATTTCCTTTTTTAATAGCTGAGTGCAGTGTAGTAATTTAAAATGTATTCCAATTTATTCATATAAATCTCTATGTTACATAAAGACAATAACAAAATTAGTGACAAAAATATATAGCAACCCTGGGAAGGATTGGATTTTGAAGTTCTTCTAACGGGTTTCTCTCTCAGTTTTTTTTTTTTTTTTTTGTTTGGGGGAATTTATAAAACCAGCAAATAACTTATACTTTCTGAATAGATTTGATGTAAAGGATAATAATTTTTATTTCCAATTTCTAATAAGTAAAGTTTATATGAACTTATTTGAAATTGTCTAACTTCAAGTTTAAAAGTTTGATATTACATATACGTGTGGTCTATGAGATTGGGTTATAACAAAAGTGAAGGTTTGAGAGGGGAATCAAAATGGCGAAAATCCCTCAGGATAGATATATTAGAAAGTTTTGTTAAGAGAGGACTTTATA
Organism: Euborellia annulipes; assembly: GCA_023213315.1. Taxonomy (NCBI): domain Eukaryota; kingdom Metazoa; phylum Arthropoda; class Insecta; order Dermaptera; family Anisolabididae; genus Euborellia; species Euborellia annulipes. The sequence goes on along the minus strand of JAKCPI010028150.1, from coordinate 20,256 downwards.
AATGTGGCCATTTGTCAACAGAGGTGATCTAACCTCGATGGCTATTTGCTTTTAAGCAGAGGATCGTTGATGGAATGCGGCTCGAATAAAACCAGGTTGGCTTTCCATTGTTTTCGTTTCCTATATATACACATCAGAATGAGAAGCAGAGTTACGAAATTCGAAAAATAAAAGAGAAGGTCCCGTCTTCTTTTGCTATTTATCCGTTCCAGTCCATTTTCTCGTCTTCTCTAAAGGCTGTAAATCTGACTCTAGATTTAGAGTGGAAGGAGGTCTATCACACATGTGCTCTTTTTTCCAAGGGGGGGAATTCTTTGGGTTACGTGGGGTATTCACAATCAGGTTGGCAACCGAGCGAGAAAATTACTATACATTTAAATAAAGGGATATCATTTAAAATATAAATGAAGCAATTGATTTTCAAGTCCCAAAACAATAAAAATAAATCATTCTAATGATACTTTTAATCTTGAGAATAAAAAATTAAAAATAAAAGAAATGTAATTGGATCAAAATGAGACTCCATAGAGATACTCACGTGCACGAAAACGCACAACTTCAACTCTTTCATCTAATCATCATATTACTTTTATTTCCCAAACAACAACCTTTTTTTTCTAAGATACTAGAGCACTTTCACTAATATGATAGAGAGCATATTTAAATATTATGATAAATTATGAAATATGAAAATTTAATACCATAATATTATTATACCTGGCAGTCTAACTTGACTACGAAATGGAAAAACTCTCTCTGAACTATGAAGATAATACGAGGTTAAAAAATACAAACATTCAAATCTAGAGCCTCAAGATTTAAAGTTATCTATAATAAAAATAAGAAAACTCCACCTTCAACACCAATATCCGGAGTTCCTATATTGACGTCGAATTATAAAAATGTTTTTTCCATTATTTTATATTAAAACAGTGGCCCTTTTCCCTGGATGACACGAAATAACACTAAGTGGGACACCAAAACAAGAAAAAAAAAAGAACAGAGCACTCTAATTGTAATATAAGCTGAGAAACAAATTGTACAACTAGTGCAGACCTTTGCTCAATTGATAGTGCTGAAAAGTCGATTTGTGGATTAGAACTATCTGCATCCCACCCCTTCAATTTTGAGGGCAAAATGAGAATATACATTTTGAAGAGCGTCTAAAAAATAGATTTTTGAAATTTAATCAAAATCGTAAGAGCGAATTTTGAGAAAATCGATAATAACTTGAAAGATACACCAGTAAAGAACTTGTACTCTTTGGCCTATTTTGTTCATCAATATCTCGACATCGAATTTTTGACATGAATCCAATACTTTCTCATTATATATAACAGATATAGGCAAGAGAAAGTAAAAAGTAAATAAATAGAAAATAAATTAACATTTTTCAAACAATAAAAAAGGCATTTTTTTTATTAATAGCCAAATTAAGAATCCTTTGAATGTTTAATTTAAAAATTCTAATACCGCAAAATAATTAATATAAAAAAATTTAAAAAATCTGAAATGGAGACAAAAAGCTGTTTATTTTAAGTAAAAGGATGGATCTTGTATCCTATTATTAGAAAATGATTCATTCCAAAAACAAATCACAACCCCCAGGAATATTTGAGTAGTAGTAAAGCTTTTTAACGGATTTCTATAAAAACACTAAATTAAAAAGAAAAATATTTATATTGCCTATTCATACAGTGTATGAAAACGTAATAAAAATAAAAATGGATAAGTTTGAAATTCTGATGATAAAACCTTAGAGGCCTCTTCCTTTCCTCTCTTTCTCCCGCTCACAATTTTATAACCCTAGCTCAATTCCTCGGCAAAGGTGAAGTAAGTGTATGAATATAAACTCCAAATATAAGTTTGTAATCGGATTTCTAGTTTGCTTATACTTCTACCCTTCCAGTCTTTGCAATTCTAGGCGTGAAAACTTTAATTAAACCAACAACAATAGTTTCCCATGGAACAAACTTTGTATATTATTATAATAAGGGCTGCGAGGTATTTTATAAGCAATTTCAAAATTTATATTAAAACATGAATTTTAAATTATTTCAATCTTCAGAGCAAATATTTGTTTTCGTATTTTTATTTATTATTTAAAAATTCAAATTTTTTATTCATGATTGTCTAATCCAGAGGTGTCCAAACCCGGCCCGACAGATAATTTTATCCAGCCCGCGGATGTTTTTGATTTTTCAAGTCGAATATTGAAAAAAAAAAAAAATGAAAAAATCATAAATAATAATAGGAGAACATCTACATAAAAATTTTACTTTTACAGTCGTATAGCCACCATGGACAAGAACGTTTACATGACAGCAAAATAACTGAGAAACTGTAGCTATATCTCAGCTATTTTCAGATATTTTTGTCACGGGGGCGTGATGCAGTAGGTTTACTTACTTGGTTGAAACAATATTATTATTTCGCGGCTATTTTTCGCTAACTACAGAATTGGTACGAAGACAGGCGAATATGGATGCAGAGGGAAAAAAATAATGAATCGAAAGCATTGTTGTATGTGGCATATTTGTAGTGGACCTCAGAATTGCGTTTTTTAATTATCATAATCACGTGGCCCGTTTCAAATAGATTTCAATCCTAATTTGGCCCTTGTGGCAGAAAGTTTGGACACCCCCCCCCCCCCCCCTTTGATCTAATCAATGCATCAATAAAAATCTGGTGTGACTGGTCGCCACAGCACACAACTTCCTCTCTTACCTTTGGAAAGTTGTGTACTGTCACACCAGATATTTTGTGTTGACATATATTTAGTTTCCGACAGTACATTTGAATTCAATTAAAAATATGTGAAAGTGGCTCATTAAGCCTGGTGTATTATTCTCCGGATATTTCTTGAGTATTTCGTCCAGCGATAATTTTTTTTTTTATATTGAAAACCCCTAAGCATATATTGAAAGAGACATAAACAAAAAACCCCGAATTGGCTGGGATAGTCAGAATACATAAATTAACTACAGTAGGTTAAATGTGAGATTTATATTGATTGTAAGGCAACTTCTCTTCACTCCGGGAGATCGAACCTTGAATTTCAAGCATATCCTGGTCATCGGTAGACTGAAGATCCAGGGTTCGATTATCCAGATCCAGGAGAATAAACTTTTATTACTTTTATTGGCTTGGTATCAATATAAATCTCACTTACTCTTACAAAAATGTTTTGTTGATGGCGTTTTGGACTTCCCATTTGAATTTCATTCTTCATTCGAATAAATTACTTAAAAACAGGAGAAGGAGCAGGTGCAGCCAAAAACAAAAGCCTCCGATTTAATACAATTAAACGAGACGTTTCGGGTGAATTTTATTTACCCATCATCAGTCCTTCAGAATTTTTAAAATCCCGGAGTTGGTCAATAGGGCAATACATCTAAATTTATGTATCATATATCCTGGCGATTTGGGCCATCGTATTTATTAAGTGAGAATGGCCATTCTTTAACTTTTTAAAAATCTAATAGACTAGTAATTAGAATAAATGGATAAAACAAAAAATATAAATATCTCTATTCATATCTGTCAATTATTTTGGAAGTGAGAGAAATATCCGGTCATTAAGCTTAAAACCATTTTTATTTGCGTTATGTCGACATTTAGAATGTGACCCTAATCACCATTCATTTTCAATCATTATAATAAAAACATTTTACTAATAGTTTAATTTTTAAAAAATTTAAAAAAATTGGAATTATCCCACATTTTATAGAAACAAAGGAAATTCCAATAAAGTTCTGCTTCAATTATTTTTATTAAAAATTATATTGATAAAAGAATTGTTTAAATTTTTTTTTTTTTTTTTTTTTTGAAAGCTTCAATTCGGAAACAGATTATTTGAAGAGTTTAGAAATCTCTCCCTCTTTTTTTCATCCATCTCTCTTTTTTTTTTTCTTTGGCTTCGCTCTCTCTCAATTTGTGTGGGTGGATCTAAGTCTTTGCATATGAAGGCTGACTGGAGAGATTCCAATGGCATTAGCTTTGTAAAAAGGCCTTCCTTGAATCAATTTTTATCATGATTAAATTTCAGTTAGAATGTCAGTAAAGAAGGATTGTGTATACTTTTACTTATTCAAATTACCTTAATAAAAGTATTCATAAAATTAAAATTCACAATAAAGCTGATGAATAAAACCCGAAGGGTGGGTTGCCTACTGATCAGGCGCTCTTTTTACAATGAAATAGTTCATTTCCCATTTTCAAACTTTTAATTAATTAATAGAAACTTGCTTATTTCGGTATTTGTGTAATTATTATATTGTGTAAGGGTATAAGGTTCCAAAAAGACCACAATCTAGCTTCTAATAAGTGGCGTAACCGGGGGGCGGGGCGAGGGGGCTCGAGCCCCCCCCTGCCCCATAGCAATTTTTAAATAAAATTTCATTTGCATGCCCGTCCGCCCGAACCCGTTTATTTAGACTTGGTACCCGCCCGTAATTTTTCATGGCCTCTAAAGCCCGCCCGGCCTGGTCCGCGGGCCGGGCGGGTAACGGGCCTACGGGCCAACCCGTACCCGTGCAGGGCTCTAATCGGGGGTTCGGATCCCAGGCAGTCCGATGATTTTATTTAAGCCATTTGGATACCAAATGTCAAAGTCAAAGTCTTATATGGCCTAAGTTGCCGAAAAGACTGTGTGCATGTGTGTGTGAGTGTGAGTGTGAATGGGAAAAAAGTGTGTGTTAAAAAAAAATACGGAGAATGACTTCCCCGAGACTTTCTCGTAAGTTCTTTTGGAATTACGTCTGGGTGTGTGCGTGAACACGATTGCTTAAAGACCAAAGCGGCTAGATCGATGAAATTTGGTATATGCTCCTTACACTAAAATTGTAGATTTCTATCAACTTTTGGAGTAAATACGTCACTTGGAAGTAATACTTTACCTAATAAGTTTTTTCAGAAATTTCGAAATTTTCATTGTTATATTATGATAAAATACTCAATTTTAAAAAGTTTTTATTCTTTGATATTTTTCCGAAAACTGAATAGTTTTTGAAATAATCACAGAAGAAAACGACATTTTTCGTATAAGCAAAGAAAAATCAAAACAAAATCATACAGGTGTCATTAAAAAACATGTAAATAATTCATTTGTTTTACAAATTCGCTGAGGAAATTACAGGATGCAAGAAATTTGCCCGCCGAAGGCGGCAATTGCTCGCCGAAGGCGAGCAAGAGGGTCCAGGGGGCGGAGCCCCCTGGAAAATCGGCGCCCTGGTTGAGCTTCGCCCCCCCGCCCTCAAAGGCTGGTTACGCCGCTGCTTCTAATCTCTTGCGATTTTTTTTTTAAATGTTTGCTTGTTTATCGCAGTGTCTCCATTTCAATGAGGGTGCAAATCACGAGATCCTCCTTAGAGTAAAGTTCTATATAAACATAAAATATTATAAATTGTCCTTTAAAAATATTAGTAAAAAAATAATAATAAATCTGTTAGCCTTCGGGCTTGGTGTAGTTGGTAGCGTGCTTGTCTTCTATACCAAAGGCCACGGGTTCGGATCCCAGGCAGTCCGATGACTTTGATACTAAATGGCTTAAATACGAATGTCTGGACCCCAATATATAGATGTATATATATATTACTAAATATGACTATCGTGAAAGTCTTAAATGGCTTAGGTTGCTGATAAGACTCTGTGTATGTTCGTGTGAATGTGAGTGAGAAAAAAGTGTGCTTGTTTAAAAAAAAAAAATCTGTTAAGATTTTATTAAGACATCTTATAGATTCATATTATGATAAATTATTTTTCAATTCATTAAAATTTCATTTCATATTAAGGAAAATGAGTTGAAATATTAAAGTATTTTAGAAGATAAATAAAGAAATAACTCTAATGATTTATTTTGATTAATTTTTTGGTTCAGTCGCTTGTTTACATAACCAGACACACATATCTAAACTAAGGACATCTTTCGACACCTCTTAAAGTTAACATCAAGCCCCTCTTCTATTTATATTCTGATTAATGATTGGGTTATTATTATTTTTTTTATTTTACTATTTATAAATCATAAAAATCTTTTTAAATTAGAATGTTAATAATGCCAACATTTTCAACAATAAAAAGGAGGCCCTCGAGCCTTGTAGTGCTGGCCAATTGTACCAAGGGTCGCGGGTTCGCATCCTGAACCATGCGATAAAAATTTATTTAAATTGAATTGGCTACTAATCGAACGGTAAATGATAACGCTGGAGGTATTTTCAGGCCAAATTTATTCGACGTTTCGGGAGATAAAACGCTTCCCTTCAACAGGACTAATAAGAATATTATTAATAACCACATTAGTCCTGAAGAAGGGAGATGTTAGTCTCCCGAAACGTCGACTCTATAGTGGAATAAATTTGGCCTGAAAATACCTCCAGTGTTATTGTTCAACTATCTACATCAGACTTTCCCAATCATAATTTATATTGACTACTAATAAATTTAAATAAATAGGGATGGGGTCTAAATGGCGTTCGATGCCGAAAAAGACCTTAAATGAAATAAAAAAAATTTCAGATCAATGTTTTTTTTTTTTTTTTTTTTTGATATTTCGAATATAGATTACACGCATCTTCAGGTTCAAGGTTGCAAATACAGGAATGTATAATTTAAGTGAAAATTATTTAATTATAAAAAAAAAAAATTATTGCTGTGTTATTGTTAAAATTTTGAAAAAGAGAAATTTTATTTTTTATCGGGGGTTACAGATGAGTATAGTAAAAGGAAGAAAGGGAATTGGTATAACTCTTGGAAATTGTAGGTTGAGAAAAAAATTTCCAGATTTTTCAGATAAAAAATATTTTCAAAAAAGAAATCAGTCCACCTCCATAAAAAGAAAAAAATCCTGGTTTTTACTTAGACCATGTATAAAATAATTGTCCTTGATTTTAATTTTTTTTTATTTGTCTGAATAAATTAAGTAATTTATAAATGGGGACAATTTAAATTTTTTTTTATTGTATTTTAATTAAGGTCTTTTTTGGTATCTAAAGCCATTTAGATTCCGTCCCTATTTATTTTGATTGATTGATAATCAATTCAATTGAAATAAGTCTTTGTCGCATGAGAACCCCTGACCTCTAGCACAAGAGACCACCAGAACATTACCTCGGTCTTAAGATCTAGGAGGTGAATAGCTTTTAAAAATAAAGTTATATTAGATCTTAAGAGAGATAGATATAATCTTCTCAGCCAGGTATTAATTAATTTCGTAAAGAATTTTAGGCAAATGGTTAAAGAGGGTGGAAGTAGGGGGAGGGTGGAATGCTTAATCCGTATGCCCAGTTCAGAATTACAATTAGCTTTTAAAATGCAATACATTTTAATAGGCGTGTTAGCTAGCAGGCAGGCAGTCGAGGGGTGGGTGGCATGGGACGCTAGCTCTGTATGCTCTATTTCGAGAAGAGCTGCAATGAGGCCTTCATCAATCATAATTAACCAGCCAAGCCATAGTGACACCTTCCCCTCTGTCATTTTGCATAAAGCCACTTAAATCCGGCCATTTTACCCAAATATATGATGCGTCAATTTTAGACTTCCATGTTTATTTTTTTTTTTTTTTTTATGAATATTAATTAATTGAATTATTGTGAAAATTCGCTAATACTTTTTTTATTCATTTGAAATAAATAATTGTTTTTTTTTTTTTTTTTTATTCATGGATGTCATTTTCTATAAATGTTGAATTTAATTAATTTTATAAAGTATAATAATTAAAGGTAAAACATTTTTGGAACGAAGTTCTTTAAAGCAGCGAAAAACGCGTTCCTAACAAAAATGCGTTCGTTCCCAGCGCCCGAGCGACAGCGGAGGAAGGCGAGATTAGCCGAAGTCGATTAGCCACGCCCACCTTCTTCTTCTCTTTATTCCCTTCTATCTGCTTTTCTGTCTATTTAAATAATATTCATATTAAATTATATTGAAGAAGAGTTGAAGAAAAGACGTGAGGAACTTAGTTCCTGCCGGGGGTCCTACGACCCCACACGTTTGCTTTTTTTTATATGAATATACAAAATATATGGAACATTTATTTAGAAATTAGGGCACGTCCACTTTTCTTTATAATATTGAAGACTGCATTTGATAAGCTATAGCAGTCAAATGATGAAAGCTTTGTTCTAATTATGTTTGAAATCGTCTAAAGGGAATATACTGGATATTTTAAAGCCAAATGAATCATAACCACAACAAACCCGAAGAAGCAATGGAAACTATAGTATGAGGGCTTATAAATATCTTCAATGAGGAACTTATAAATATCTTCAAATTTGTTATGGTTATTTTTCTAAAAGAAAGAAAATATTGTAGAAAAATTTTTTTATTTAAATTTTATTTATTATTATAGACTGCTACTGAATATTAATAATATAAACCTCTAGTCTAAATAATACTGATCCAAAGGGGAACATTGAAATATAGAGGCAAACTATAAAAAGAATAGATTAAAAAAAATTAAAATGAATAGCATTATTGGTTGTTAGTTAAAATAGATAAATCATGTTTTGAGTAGAAATAACAGAATAGATGGACCATAAAATGGAGAAACGAACGAAACGGTATTTGAGAATACAATCGAGTTAACAAAACGAGACAATGCAAAAATCGTAAAATAGAGATCATATAATGCCCCACTTGGTCATACCCCCAAAGGTAATAAACGTAAAAAAGACTAATTACTCTTTAAAAGAGTGTATCTCATTTTATTATTATCTATGTCCTCCTACCCTTTTGAACTTAATTTCTAAAAACATTTCATTTTAAGTTATGAAATTTTAATATTCAACTATTAAAAAAATGAAAAGGAATAAAGTTTTTTTTATAAAAAGATGACACTTCCGTTTTAGTATTTTATTAATAAAAAAGTAAAAAAAAAAAATCTAGAGATATTTAAAAAATTATATAGGGTCTATAGGCCTATACAGTAGCCTACATAATCTGAAAATAAAGTTTCATAAGGATTGCGAATAGCAGCCAGGAAAGTTTCATATTTTTTCCAATAATTTATTAGCGGGACAAAGAAAAATTAAATAAATATAGAATCAATATCAAATCATTTATAAATTTAATCTACAATATAATTTATTATTTTTTTTAATACACAAAGAGAACCCAATGCAACATATTCACGAAACACAAGAGAGGCATCGTCCCAGCATCCCTATGCTGTTCAGATCACGACTAACAGAACTAGTCAATTTCATTCTTCCTTTGTCCCCATGACCTCCCGTGATTGGAACAAGCTCCCTGCGTCTATCTTCCCCAAAACCTACAATCTTCAGACTTTCAAGTCTAACCTCAACAGGCATCTTCTCAGTTCCCGCAGTTGAATTTCCCTTTTATGCTTCTCCTTTTGTTTTATTTTCTTCCTGGCTGCATGTGACCACTGGTCTTTATAGGTCTTCGGACCTTATGCACCCATTCCAAAAAAAAAAAAAAAAGAATGTTAATATGTCACCTGTATCACACTGTTTTCACACAGGGCAACTTCGAGGTAACTAGTTGATTACACTAGTTGACCGAGCAAATGCAACGGGGGTGAAACGTTTATAGAAAATCAATGGAATCCGCCTGGCCTCTTTCACACGTAGGCAACTAGTCCGCCTGGCGGATTCTCGCCAGGCACATGTGCGGCTCCCGTTCTCCACCCGCTGGTTGAATCAACTCAATTCAACTAAAAATGCACTACGCCCAATGGGGCTTTCACACGAGTCAACTAGTTGCCTAGAGTTAAGGGCCACCCTCCCGAAAAAAATTTCTATATACGACCCTGATAGGAAATACAAGTTTCGGTTTCGGTTACGGTTTAGGCCAAAACTAAGATTAAGGCCGAAATTCGGTTTCGGTTGAAAATCTTGTTTCAGTCGGACCCTAATTCAACTGAAATTTCTATTAAAGGTTCTAAAGAAATTTTATCTTTTATGAAATTATTTTATATTTTATTGTATTGTTTATATATATTATTATTATTATTATTAACGTTTTCTGTCTCTTTTTCTTTAAGAGAAATGGGACCAGGGATGTTGAAATATAAATAAAGCTACCATATGTGTTTCATTTATACAAAGAATGAGAACGAGTTATAAAAAAGTTGTTAACCAAAAAAATAAAAAATTTCTTTTTATTTTTTTCATTTTCAACAATTTATGAATTTTTTTTTTAAATATAATAAATACAACCTGACCTAAAAGTCAAATGTTTTTTAACATTTCTTTTTTTACTGTTTAATTCTTTAACTAATTCAATTATTTCACCTGACGTATTGTAAAAGACACAAAAGAGGAGGAAAAAAAAAAGGAAAAGTAAGAAGAAGAAGAAAGAAGAAAATAAACGAAGCGAATTTTCCTTGGCAAAATCTGCCTGTATATAGGAAAATTATCTTTTTTTACTTAAAGCGAGCTGCTGCGACTTTTAATATATTTCTTGATGCAATTTTCCGGGCAGCTGTTGCCCACGTGCGCATAAAAGGAACAACTATTTGCAATTAAATGAACGCGCTCGCCTGGGTATCCCGGATACTCTCAACTCAACTCAGCCTTCCCTTCTGGTCACAGCATTCAACTCCCCAGGGAGCTCTTTAAAATTCACTTACACTTACAATCAACCAACTCCTGCCCCGGGGCTGCTGAAATTAATTAAAACTATTATCTTTTCTCGTTAATTATTTACAGAAAATATTTTTATGCCTTAGGGGTTTCTGTCAAGTGGATGGTACACAAGAAAACAATTATGCTCGTCAAAACCACACCATACAAATTAAGTTGCCTAAATTTATTGATTATATTTAATTAATTAATCAAAGTTTTATTTAAACAGCGCAAAGGCTGCCGGAAATGAGTATACGACGTGCGTCCATTTAATTACAAATATTTGAATAAAAGATTAGTATCAAAAAAAAAATTTCTCTGCAAAGTGTAATTATGAAACTTTTTACTAATATTCAATAATTAAGTATTAGACCCCTATATATAATTTTTATTTTGTTTGAGAGTTTTTAATAACTGGTGGGGAAATGCAAAGAGCTTATCAAAGGCTGCTCATATACAGTATTTAATAATTTGGTTCAATAATTATCAGCGATTGAATGATAATAGATTGCAGAGAAAACTTTTTTTTACTTTCTCTTACCTACTTTCCTACATTCTACATATGTTAATATATATATAGAAAGTATTGGTTTCATGTCAAAAATTTGATTTCGAGATTTTGATGGATATACACGTTTTGAGGTCCCCTGAGTCCGAAAAAGTGGTTTTCGCGACATGGTCTGTTTGTGTGTATCTGTGTTCAATTTTAAGCATGAAGGAATTGAGCTAGGAGGTTGAAATTTTATATTTTAGTTAGGCACCCCCCTAGGGCGTGAAAATAAGCTTTTAATCAAAATCGGCCATAGTGTACTACCCCCCGTACTTTACTGATGAACTTTTTCAGTTTTTTTTTTTTTTTTCAAAATTAGCTCAGATTTTGATTAAAATTCAAAAATCAATTATTTTTTAGATGCTCTTTAAAATGTATATTCCCATTTTATCCTTGAAATCTTTTGAAGACTACTTTACTCTTGTACTTAATAGGAAATGGTTGTCATGGTAACAAAATATAAATATTTTCCCATACTTATAAATTTTACTTCTTGAAATTCGAATGTACCTTTGACAAAAAATAAACGAATTATTTTTTTACTAGAAAATTCTGCTTACTTTTATTCAAATTCCATTACAGACCTTCAAAGTAATCTCCATAGGACAAAATACAACGATTCCAGAGTTCAGTCCACTGTTCAAAACTCTCCCTGAAGCCCCTTTTTCATAGTCTGTTAAATACAGCCGAAATTTTGTTGTTTAGCTCTCGACCACTCTGAAAATGACCACCTCGAAGCTCTTTTTTCACTCCAGGAAATAGGTGTAAATCACACGGTCCTAGGTCCGGTGAATAAGGTGGATGTGAAATCACCTCAATGCCTAATTCAGGGATTATTTCTTGAGTCCTGATGTCGCGGGGTGCCGGTGCATTATCCCATTTGAACAAGATGTGGTTATTGGAATTTTCCTTCTTAATGGCTCCTTCAATACTACACAACAGTAATTCATTGTAACAGTACGTTACTTATCCACCACGTAATCGAGACCTAAACAACAAAATTTCGAGTGTACTTAACAGACTATCAAAAAAAAGGGCAACACGGAGTGTTTTGAACAGTGGACTGAACTCTTGGTAGCCAATTCAATTTAAATAAATGAACCCGTGACCTTTGGTACAAATGACCAGCATGGTAACCACTACACCAAGGCCCGAAGGCAAACACTAGATTTATTTACTCACACTTAGGGTTTAAGCTCAATGCCTTTTGTTAGATAATAAAATTTATAATTTATTAAATATAGTTTAATTAAAAAAATGAATTATATTTAACGGTGTATTTATTTTAAAACTAACTACTGACTACTTGGTTTGATCAAAAGGGTAAAAAAAGCATTTTATTTCCTTTCATTTTATAGGCAATCTTAGATTTTTAAAGGCCCTCACTAATAATACATATGCTCTATTCCCCTGGAGAGTATTTCAAATAAAATATAAATATTTATTGCATAAGTGAAGATAAAAGATTCACTGTATTAATATTTATAAGTGTAGTTGAATAAATTCTTAACTAGATTTTAAGATAGATTTAATGGAAAAATGATGACCTACTTTCTTATTTTTTTTTTTTTTTTTTTTTAAGAAGACAATTTTTCTCAACTTGTTATTTTCCTTCGCCTTGGCTTTTGCAGAAACGACGCAACTACGTACGACCATTGTTAAATTTGAATTTAATGTAGTAATTTTTCTTTATTTAGGAATAGTCATTTTTATTCCAGCAAAAAGAGATAAAGGTTATTTTAGAAGAAATAACTTCCTTTTCATATTTATTCTGTTTAAAATATACCTGACACATTAAAAACAACCTGAAATATAGAGAAGTATAAAAGCTCATAAAGATTTATTAGCATAAAGCATATTGGCAATTTCACTAAATGGATATAAAAAATTTTATTAGATCTAATAAAAATATTTTAATTTACATTAATTTATTTTTAAAATTAACTTTTGCTAGTTTAAAGTAGAAAGTTAAATACGTTTATATTTTTTTATTTTATTTTATTAAATAAGAACAATGATATAAAAAGTTGATCTTTAACCATAGGTATTACATCCCCATTATATAGGGGCAACAATGATATGGGAGAAGCTTAACCTCAAGCCAATTAGGTTTAAGAAGAATTAAACTCATTTATTTATTTTACTATAGGACTAGAAATGCCACATATGAGCAAATACTAAAAACGGCAATTTGTGAAGTGGCTGTTATATTTCAACAATAGGCGATGGAGCAGGCAGCCAAGAAATAAGCTTCTACGAAATGAAACTCAAGAGTAGTGGAGATAGTTTCGGCTTCATTTAATAATGCCATCCTCAGTCCATTTATCCATTTTTGAGCTGTAAGCATTGTACATTTTGGATATATTAAAAATGATTATTTATATATATATACATAAAATAAAGCCGAAACTGTATCCGCTACTCTTGAGTTTCATTTCTTAGAGGCTTATTTCCTGGCTGTCTGCTCCAACTATTGTTGAAATACTAAAAACTTTTTTTTTTTTTATAATCACACGTAACACACAGAGGCAGACCATGTTGCGAAAACCACTTTTTTGGACTCAGGGGACCTTAAAACATATACATCCATCAAAATCTCGACATTGAATTTTTGGCATGAATCCAACACTTTCTCTCTATATATTAACATATGTAGGTAAGAGAAAGTAAAAGTTTCTATTGAGTAGTGCTTTATATTCAAATACATAGGAATAAAATTTACTTTTACTTTCTCTTAATTAATCATGATCAATAATATTTCTAAAATAAATAAATAATCTTTTTTAATATTGCAGGGGAAATAGTATTTTTGAGGCAACATTTTCAGCAGCTAAGCGCTTTGGTTGTCTAACTTCACGGCTCTATTCTATAGGATGGTGATTAATATTGAAACTGACTGTACATGCGCCCTCAAATTCCCCCAAGAAACCACCCTCTAGATTAGCAGGATAGAGTTCTAAAGGAGAGCAGAATTGACCAATTATTTAAATATGACTGTTTTTAAAAGCGCTTTTTTTCTCCCATTAATTAATTCACTTCAAGGTTTTTAAAAAAAATGTATTTGTAAATTAGTCTTATCACTGATATTTATGAGTGAGACGTTTCCCATTTAATATATTCCCTTAATATTTTATTTTCACATTTATTATGAGGAATAAGAAATTGTGCATGCAAATACTTTTTTTTTTTTTTAAGATAATAAAAATTAATCTTTTACATAATCGATATAATAACCATTAATCATTAAATAGTACTTCATCTAAAAAATAAATTTAATAGAAAATATTATAAATTGATTTTTTTTTTTTTTTTAAGTGATATATTTAACACGTAACCTAACTAAAGATTTCAAGATCATAAAACATGACTGTAAAATAAAAAGAGGAGAAGAAAAAAAAAAAAAATTATTCGTTTTCTAAGTAGCTTGGGCGCATCTGGAGAAATGCTAGTGTAGAGATCTAGAGATTTACATCCCATGTGTGTCCGTGTCCCTTTCCCTCAAAAAAGAAGGGAAGGAAGATCGTCTCTCTTTTCACGAAACAGGACGATTAGGCACATCTGCTACCCTCTTTTAACAAACACAGACGGTAACACACACAGTGCTAGCACGTCGTCGAATGACCCCCTTGGCGCAATTCACATCGACTTTATACTCCGCCTTGCCCTTTCCCCTACCATAGTCCTATCTTCCCCTTCTCTTAGTAAATTCCCCAACTCTGTGAGTCCATTTTGATGTTAAAAAAAAAAAAAAAAAAAAAAAAAAAAACTAGCTGCTCGTTTTACTTTTTTCCATCCAACTTTTGCCATTATCTCAAAAGGACAGCTCATTCGGCCATAAATTAATCTATCGCCTTTTTTTTACCGGCCATTCCTTGGTGTCCCACGCCCTTATATCCTGACCGAGTTGTTGTTTGTTTGTTTGTTGTTTCGTTTGTTTCTCCCGCGTGGGAAATTCATCGTCACTGTGACAGATTTTGTATAAAGACTTTTGTTTAGAAGCCTCACAACTCAGGTCGTAGTGAAAGTTTCTTTGTCGATAATCTCTAAGCATATTTATACTTTATATAAGTTATTTTTTTTTTTTTAATCTGTATAAAGTTTAATTTTCAATAGACCCCGTCTTCTAATCCAATTTATTAGCAATTAAAACTTTTAATATTGGAGTTTAAAAAAATGAAAAGTTAAATTAAAAAAAAAATATTAATTATTCATTATATTTATATAGAAAATTTCTTAGTTAATCAAAGGTTTATACATATATGCATAATGAATTTATGAATTTTTATTATTTACTTGCCTAAATTAAAGTTAATTATTTGAATTCATTATCATATAGAGGTCAGCTTAAGAAATAGCAATCTTATTAATTAATATTTTATTAAGGTATAATTGAAATGGACTTGAATCGAGTTTGCTTTTTATTTATGGAAGAAGATTTTATAATATAAAGATAAATTTTTATTTTTTCCATCTCTTATTTTTTTTATCCATGGTGTTATTATTTATTGAATTTTCATAAAAGAGAAATCGAAGAAGACCTCTTGGAATTTTTTAAATAAATACCAAGCAAAAGGATTTATTTTTGAAATATTAAATAGTTTACAAAGGAAAATGTTTAAGCTCGGATTTTTCAAGTATTCAAATAGTCAAGAATGGTCAATATTATTGGTAATTTGGAGCAACCCGAATATGGCGAACACTCTGGTTTTATTCAAAAGCCCCCTACAATTTTTTTAAAATACGCATTTATTATAATACATAATTTTAACTAAAAACGACGAGATGCTTAGTTGGTAAATATACTGTGCAATTTATGCTTATGAACGATCAATATTAATAAAAAAAAAGTGCTAATTATTTAAATGAGCTTATTATTATATTTTTTTAATAAAAATGTATATTGACATAAAATTATTATATTAATGAAATATTAAATATATAATATTTAATTAAATGAGATAATAAAATATATCGATTCCATGAAGAAATTTTAATTTAAGTTTTATTGATTTTATTTTACCGGTATATAACTTTTATTAAAGTTGAGGACTATATAAAAAAAATATCAAAGAATGATTAGCTATAGTAAATTGTTAAATAAGTATGTTGGGACGATTCGTTAGGGTTATGGAGAAAATAAACCAGCGACTTCTTTCCACATTAAAATAATTTATTTGGCATATAATTCGGATTGCCTTTATCCTCAATGCATCAAAATATACATATGAGGAGCGTGTTTTAAAATTATACAATATGACATGAGAAGTCAAAAAAATCGAGAGGATAACGTTTTGATGAGGCAGTCAGTGAGGGAAAAATATCTTTATTTGTTCAATGAAGTATATAATACAAAGACATACAAAACAGTTATATTCCTTTTAAAATAATTTCCCTATAGTGTCAATGTCTTTGTATTCATGGGCGTCCGCAGGGGGGGGGGCAACCAGGCACTTGCCCCCCCCCCTCTGGAAAATTAAAATGATACAAAAAAATGTATAAAACAAAAAAAAAAAACAAAAAAATACAAAAAAATCTTTCTCAGTATACATCCACCTTGCCGCGGTGAGAAAGCTTTAAATCCTAAGAGATGTATAACATTATTAATATCAAAGTACGTTTTTTTAACTTATCTGGAAGTGACTTGCCCCCCCCTGCAAAAAATCCTGCGGACGCCCTTGTTTGTATCATATATAAAAATATCGTTATCCTCTCCATTTTATAGAATGGCTTCTCATGTCATATTTTATAATTTTAAAACACGCTCCACATTTAGGTAATCCGAAATATTTGGCAAATAAATCATGTCATGTCATGTATGTATTTTAATGTGGAAAGAAGTCGCTGGTTTATTTTCTCCATAACCCTAATAAATTGTTATGCAGTATTTTTATCTAAAAAAAAGTGATTTTCTCTTAAAATATAATTTTCTTTTAAAATATTTGGTCTAATTTGCCATTTTTAATCCCTTATTTAAAGTAACTTAAATGGGATGTAACGTTTATTACTAACATATGCTTAAGAAACATCCGGTACAGAAATTTGATTATTTATATTGCCATCTATTCAGTAAACAAAAATAAATAAAAAATGAGAGTTTAAGAAAACATTTTCCATTTTTAATAACAGAACTTAAAAAAAAAATTTTCGATGGCTATGAAATTTAGGGTAGCCTATATTTTTAAAACTGTTTTTACATTTGCCGAATTGGTATTAGCTTTAGAGCGGGGAAAATTTAATTTCTATAGTTCGTTTAAATATAGTAACCCTCATTTTGTAGTTTCTAGATTTTTTAAGACGACATCCCTTAAAATTAGGGATGATTCAAATATACGGATATATTAAGTTTCTACCTAATCGGTGGTGATTTAGAAGTGCCTCAGGGAACTAAAGATTTAAAACAATCAAATTTTTTCAGTTTTTTTTTTTATAACTTTTGATACACACAATACCATTTTATCAACCCTGAATTGGAAAAACATATGTCTGGTCTACTATAGTCTTTTACCTTTTCTAAAAGAGTGTTTATACTTGAATATTAACGAACAAAAAATTCATCAATGTCACTTTACAACCAGACATAGGAGAATTTTAAAGATAGTGTTTTGAGAGTTAATGAGAGGAAAATATAAAAAAAGAAAAATTAAGAGAAAGTCAAATATGAAGAAGTGGTGTGGATGTGTATATGTGAGGTATGTTTATATGTGTGGGTGTTGTTCGCAGAGGAGGACTCCTGGGTAACTAATATCCTTTGGAAAAGTTATCTTTGTAGCGGCGCACAGATTGACACGCGGCACAACCGCCAAATTCTATTTATAAAGGCATTACTCGACGAGACTCAAATTAGAGACATTATGCCTGTCTGTGTGCGCGAGATTTGTTAATGTGTTAGTGTTCATTCAATGGATGGAGTTGAACTGTTTTCAAAGGGACCGCGGGAATATTATATAACCAAAGGGAGAACAGAGGAGGAAGGGATTCCCTGAGGAAGTGAATAAAGCATATAACTCGCCAACTGACTCCATATATATATATATGTTTGTGGGTGTTTACGAAATTAGGTCACGTCCTCTCATACATTAATTGTTAATATTAAATAAAATTCATTGACATTTGATTTTTTTTACTGATTGTAAAAGGCAATGTTTTCTTCTTCAAATACAAATAATGGCTCAAATTTATCTTTTTAGAGAGATCTTGATTTGAAAATTAATGGTTAAAAAAAAAATGTTACGTCGATGAAAAAATTACCTTATAAAGACGAATGATTCTAATCAGCGACGTTTATTAATGAATGGATGTGATGCTTACCTGAAAATTAAAAGAAAAAAATAAAAGTTAGATTAATGAAATATTTTAATAATTTAAATTATAAAGTATTTTTAAGTTTTTTTTTTTTTCTTTATTTTACCTATAGACCTACTGTATACTAGCTGTATATACGATATATAGTAGGCCTAAATATTAAGATTAAATTAAATATACAAATTAAACACTAGGTTATTTGTTTCAAAGATTTTATTAATTAAAATATACGTATTTCGACATTTACTTGTCATCATCAGAAGTGATTACATTCTAATTCTTCTGATGAGGCGAGCGTGGCTTATCGGATAAGCTGAGGCTTAGTAATACGAGGTAAAATGTCACTCGAGTTCGAACCTAACTTGCCGAAAAAATTCAAAATTCAACCAAAGTCGAACGTCTCTGCTGGAGCAAAAGGGAGTACACATCCCCTCCAATTCCAGGCACTTAGGGCCTGAGGGATGGGCATAGGAATTCAGGGGTAAAACATCACCCGAATTCGAACCATTCCTAGATCGGGGGAGCACAATAGATCTGATCTAGAAGGTCGCAGTGCAAAGAGAAGCCCAAGAACAACTAATCAATCAATCAATCAATTCTTCTGATCATGACAAGTAATTATCGAAATACGTTTTAAGTGTTAATTTTTAATTAATAAAACCTTTGAAAAAATAACCTAGTGTTTAATTTGTATATTTAATTTTAATTTACAAAATGTTTCAAGTAATACCAACGGTCGAAAGTTTAAATCTTACTAAATATAGAGATCATGTCAAAATTCGATAATTTTTGTGTTTTTAACGATTTTATAAATTCTTCTTTTTTTTAGATGCTCTTTAAAATGTATCTTCCCAAACCTGTTTGAAGCACTCTATGTATGTATGCCCTTCTACACATTAAACACCTTCTGTGCGGCCAGTCACATCAGATTTTTTCTTCTCAAAATGAAAAACGCAAAGAAAAAAAGATGAAATTAAATGAATTTCTATAATAGATTATATATGAATATATGAATATATATAATGAAAATTAGGTCATGTGTTCTTTCATCCATTAGCTGTCAATATATGCAATTGCTCTTTTCATTTATTTTATTTTATTTTTTTTTTTAAATAACAAGTTCGTTGATTTCAATAAAAAAATTCCATTAATTTTTAATTGAATAAATATAATTGAATGAATCACTACTGGGCGTATATAAATTTCGTAAAAGGGTAAATGTGGGCGGAATATAACCTGGATTAGAGGAGAAAATAAGTAGTAAGTTTTTGTATTGTAAACAAATAACAAAGAAATTTGTTTGTGTAGTAGTTCTGGTCAAATGTAATATAAAATATCTACACATTAATAATTATAGAGAAATATTTTTAACTACACCTCCACAATGAGAATAATTTATTTTTGAGTAAATTTAGTTTTTACTTTTTTATAAGAAGTTGAAGCCATGAAATTGAGGTCTCCTTAAAGAGGGGGATTCACCGGAAAATGAGACTAGCAACAGGGGAGATGGCTGCGATCTTAATCGGATGATTAATCTGACTATGAGGCGGTGTCCTCGGTCATTGCAGGTAGGGAGAAGGTAGGTGCTATATATACAGGGCAGACCCCTGGGGCCGGTAATGCTCCGGGTCCCGAGTCTACGGATCTCTAATGTTCCTCGGGACGCCGCTCATCCGTCTTCCTGCTCAAACCCTCGGGGGACTTTCCCTTCCGTCGGTCAAAGTCCCTGGATTTAACACTTATTGCGCACATATTTTTTTTAAACTTGTTTGTTTCAAGACAGTTTTAATATAATAATAATATCTAGGAATTTTTAAAGTA
>JAKCPI010028149.1:0-13707 GCA_023213315.1 Euborellia annulipes | reverse complement strand
TTTTTGCTAGATTTACTCCTAGCTAGAGCTATATGAGACTCAATCTACAAATGGACACACCATTGAGAGCACTCTAGCTAGATTAAGTTTAAGATCTAGCGAGATTGACATAAATCTAGCTAGAGTACAGGCTCCGAGACTTTCTCTCTAGAGTGATCTCGCTCTATTTGACTGATTAAATAGAGCAGTTGCTCTAGCTGCTCTTGACAATCTGAATTGAGTATCTTTTTGCCTTATTATTGGTTTACTAAGCGATCATAGTCTTTAGGGCACATAACTTGAATGTTTTTATACGATTTGAAGACGTCATTATGAATTTCTTTCAAAAGATCAGTATATATTTCTGTTAGTTTTTTTTTTTTTTTTTTTTTTTGTATTCTTGCATCGGTGAATTAAGGTTAGTGAATCCTCTGCAATGGAAATTAAAAGAGATTATAAATTTGCGCGCCCAACGCTTTTAGTTTTAAAAACTTATCAAGCAAAGAAAAATATTGTACAAGATGGCATTTGAGCCTTATGTCAGGTAGCCGCCATCTTTTCCCTGCATGGTATTTATTTTTAATATAATTTTAAAGAACTTATACAAAATTATGGTGGGACAAGCACAGAACACAACTTTCAATTACCGAAGGTAGTGTGCTGTGGCTCGGCCAGATTTTTATTGCTTCTAATGGAATCGAATGGATGGATTTGGTTAATCATAAAACTCTTTGGATAGAAAAATAAAAAGAAGGCGTGGCGGATGAACAAAGAGTCGCAAGTGAGTGTGAATTATTTCTATTAATGGACGAACATGCATGCATGCATGCCTCTTTCTTTTTTTAATTTTTTACTTTTTTTATTTTATTCTCCTCAATGAATAGAAAAAAAACGCCACCAACTTTCGATAAGTTTTAAACTTTCGACCGTTGGATCTCGTTGAAACATTTTGTAAATTAAAATGAAATATATAAATTAAACACTACACTGTAAAAAAAATAAGAATTTTCAATCGTTTTTCATATACTTCGGTGATTTAATATTAATATACCCAGGATATGAAATAAAATTAATATAAAAGTTTATGAACAAATTACCAAATTTTAAACTTATCTTTTTCTTTGTGTGCCGCCAAATTTTGAAATCGTTAAAAGTGTACCGCGACAAGTTGAGAATCACTGGTCTAAACGTTCTCAAATAACTCGACTACCTCAAGGAATTTTTATTAATGTTATTTTAAGGAAACTTGAAATTATTCTTTTAAAATTTATTTCACAAATCTAAATTTATTAAATTCTGATATGAAATTCGCGCTCTAAACTATTTAAATATTTATGAAGTCATACTAATTAAATAATTTTTATAAAGTAATTCAATTAAATAGCTATAAAAATTAAAATTAAAATTAACAATTTTTACCCAAAATAATTAATTTTAAAATATACAAGAAATTGGTTAGGTTGGCAACAAATTCTATTTTTGATGTAACTGATTTAAAGCATATCATTATATATTTTACTAGCAAAATCGTAAGTATTGAATTTGAATTTTTCCATTGAATTTTTTTTTTCTCTAAAATTCAAGTCAATTATTATTTGTCATTTTTCAGGTCAGGTTAGTTAATACTCCAAGGAACGTCAATGAATACGTAACTCTTTGTTTCTTCTCAAAAAGACCTGTTCTACTCTATCTTAATGATTAATATGGAATATCTCATACATTTCTAACCAAATTTAACATAAATCCACATCATTTTGATAAATAATTAAAATTCAAAACAGAGACAAAAATGTCGAAATTTTTGTGTATTTACTCCTGATTTCTATAATTTTAAATTAATCTTTCCATTTCAGTTTTTCTCTGGCTACTTTATTGGAAATTATTAAAAAAAAAAAAGAAATTTAGTTAAAATCTAACAAAATATATCGAGATTATGTTGATTTGCCCCTCAAATGAAAATCGACATATTTTTTGTATTAAATTATTTAAAATGATTTGTGTTTGTGTTCAAATTTATTTAGAAATGTATAAAAATTTATTTTTTGATACAAATATATTATTTTAAGGTGCGCGTCTCGGGGTGCTAATTTTGGGACTTTCCAGCGGCCACAATTTAGAAGCTATCGACCTCAAATTTTTTTTTAAATTAAAGCTATTTAAAATATCTACAACTTATAGAAGCCCTTTTTTTGATTTTCGAAAAAAAAAAATTTTTTTTTAGATTAATCGCATTAAATAAAAGATATTTTAAAAAAAGGAGCTCTATAAGTTGTAGATAATTAAATTAGTAATCATTGTGTTAAAAAATAATTAATTTTTTGCCTTTAATTAATTAGCTGGAAAGTCTAGAATGAAATGCAATTTGTCCCTTGTTTTCCTATGGGGAACACTAACGCCATCTCTTGCCGCCTAGAGGAACTCGGTAGTCAAAAGCTTTCTAACGACTTTTCGAGACGCGCACCTTAATACTTTAATTTGTTTTATTATTTTGTAAAATTGTATATTTTAATATAATATAATTTTATTTAATAAATAAAAAAAAACTATTGTTTCACCTACACCACTTTCCCTCCAAACTATAAACTCGTAAAGGACTTTCATTTTTCACAAATAAGTATATTATTTTTCATAAACCCGAATATGAACTTTTTCATATACTCAAATTGAATATTCATAAACAGTTTATGTAACAGAATTCGTATACTTGTATATGAATATTGCTTGAAAATTTTTAACAGATTAGAATGTAATCACTTCTAATGATGACAAGGAATTGTCGAAATACGTATCAAGTGTTAATTTTTAATTAATAAAACCTTTGAAACAAATAACCTAGTGTTTAATTTGTATATTTAATTTTAATTTAACCAACTTTCGACTTTGAAAATTGATGAGGATGTTTGTACATTGATAGTGTAATTAACGAACATCCTCAATGTGTATCGGAAGTGTCTGTGTCTGTTTGCCTGAAATAACAGCCCCTTTGCTGAGTGAGCGCCAATTGAAATTCCCATCAGCCCCTCCGTCTTGTTCTTCTATTAAATAATAAATTATAATGGAATGTTTTTTTAATATCTGGCGTGACTAAACGCACACCAGTAAAAAAAGTGAATTGATTCTAAATTTCCACAGGCTCTGTGTATTTTAAACTATGGTTATTTTTCAAAATTTTAATCTCATATTTGGACATTTTATACACAATAAATAAATACAAAATTTCTTAAGAATTTTTAGACAACACTTCCGACAGTTAAGTATTTTGGTTGCCTAAGCAAGCTCAAGCACATCAGGCCCTTGTAGCGCCGAATTAACATAAAATATCAAATTTCAACCTCGTAGCTCTGTTTTTTTTTTTTTTTTTTTTTTTCTTGTCATAAAAATATAAAAAAAAACAATAGAAATTTGTTTGTACTCAAACAGGTAGTGGTGTAGTCAAGAAAATAAAAAAAAAAAAACATTTATTTTTGGCCAACATTTCAGATTGCAAGTCGCACTTGCATTTTAAAGATCAGAATAATATTATAAAAATTTAAATATTAATATTTAAAAAAAAAAAAGTAAAAAATTGTTGATTATTATGCATTAATAAATTATATAAAAATACACAAAAAAAAATTAAATGCCAACTTCACACGGTGTTCCCAGGCGGTCACCCATCCAAGTACTGACCGTGCCTGATGTTGCTTAACTTCGGTGATCGGACGAGAACCGGTGTTTTACAGCATAGTTTGAAAGTTGGCCATTTTCTTTCATTTTCTACTTAACCTCATAAATATATAATTGAAAAAAAGTAAAAATTTAGAGATCAGAATATTATTATAAAAGTTTATATATAAAAAAAAAAAGTAAAAATTGTTGATTATTATGTAATAATAAAAAAAAATATTAAAATCTGGTGTGACTGGTCGCACCAGATTTTTTGTGTCGACATATGCTTAGTTTCCGACAAACGGTACATTAGAATTTTAAGATGTAAAATTTATAAGTATGGGAAAATATTTATATTTTTTTACCATGGCAACCATTTCTATCTTTCCTATGAAGTACAAGAGAAAAGCGGCCTTCAGAAGATTTCTATGCCAAAATGAGAATATACATTTTAAAGAGCATCTAAAAAATAATTGATTTTTGAATTTAAAAAAAAAATCGTTGGAGCAAATTTAGAGAAAATAAAAAAAAAAACTGAAAAAGTTCATCAGTAAAGTGCTAGTACTTTTTGGTCGATTTTGTTCAAAAGCTTCGTGTCACGTCCCATGGGGGTGCCTAACTTAAATATAAAATTTCAACCTCCTAGCTCTTTTCGTTCTTGAGATATTTTGTTCACAGACACACACACACACAGACTAATGCCGGGTTGCAAGAACGTATTTAACGGTTCGTTAAACGCTTTTGTTGGTTTAAACCTTCCGCTAAATAATTTTGGGTTGCAAGAATGTATTTAAAGATGATTGGTTCGTAAAAGCTGTATTTAAACAAAAGGTTGAAATTCGGAGCTTTAAACTATAAAGTATCCACTAACCTGATTTGTTTCATTGAAATAAATAAGAATTTGGTGACTATATTATCACGCGAGAGAGGTAATATATAAATACATTAATTTAATTGAGTTTTCTTTAGTTTCTGAAACGTTTTAAGCGATATTATTAATTATTATAGATATTCATTCGATGAAGAGAAAAAGTGAGGTTATAGTATATTCCCAGTTTCTTTATAATTTAACATCTGACAGTCAGATCTACCAACGTATTTATTATTTTTATTTTACGATATTTAAATATTTAAATATTTTTTGTTTTGTAACCTAATATTAACAATTAAAATTTAAAGAATACAAATATAATTACTATTTTAATTTCTTTTATAATTTTGGTACTATTATAAATTATACAATTTGACAATGCGCCCTTGCGGTCAACTTGGCCAACTACATAGAGAGCTGTCATTTTCGGGGGCCCAATCGTTTTGCATCTCTCTATATATTTTAACAGTAGGGAATAGTTAACGGTTCCTTTAAAGTTGCTTTAGCAACAGCCTATAATTTTAAAGCCCAAAGCGATGTTTACTAACAGACTTTTAAATGTTTACAGAACTGTTTTCTTGCAACCCGGCATAAGTCACGAAAACAACTTTTTTCGATTCGGGGGACCTCAAAACGTGTATATCCATCAAAATCTCGACATCGAATTTTTGACGTGAATTCAATACTTTCTCTCTCTCTATATTAACATATATATAGAGGTAAGAGAAAGTAAAAAAAAAAAATATTTGTGATTTCTCTCTGTAAAATGTATATGAAAGAGTTGATGGTTTGTTAGAGGGGAGAGAGTGAGATGATGTGTTTACGAGGTTTACGATCTCCCATGTCCATTAACTAAGCTGAGAGAGGAGCTGTAAAGTCCACTCGGAAGGCCCATAAAAGCCTCCCAGGCCGGGCAATCTCCTCCCTCTGCTCATTTGACCTGTAGCTATAATAATAATTGCATCCCCCCCCTCCCTCTCCCTCTCTTTCGCTCTTGCTTTTATAACTGCATGCATTTGATTCTATACAATTGCAAATTATTTGAATGTAAATAGAATAACTCGTCTACTAGCATCAAGGATTATAAAACTCTACTAACCTACACTGTTAAAAAACTTCCTATACAAGTATAGGAACTCTGTTTCATAAACTGTTTATGAATAGTATATGAGAAAGTTCAATTTGTTGCCAACCTAACAAATTTCTTGTATATTTTAAAATCAATTATTTTTGTAAAAATTGTTTATTTTAATTTTAATTTTTATACCTATTTAGTTGAATTACTTTATAAAAATTATTTAATTAGTATGACTTCATAAATATTTAAATAGTTTAGAGCGCGAATTTCAAACCTCTCATTGAGTGGCTGTATCTCGTCAGGGCTCCGATAAAAACGGAAAAATTTAGATAAAAAAAAAAATAATGAAAATTTCTGAGAGGGCCCGGAGTCCTCAGGGCTCAGGTAAAAACGAAAAAAATGTTATGAAAATTTCTCTTTGAGAGGCCCCGGGGCCCTCAGGGCTCAAGTAAAAATAAAATTTAACTAGCCGCGCCGCCCGCCTTCGGCGGGCTTCGCGTCTAGCCAGGGGGGCTACGCCCCCTGGACCCCGCCAGCTGGCTCGGGCCCGCCTGCGGCGGACCCTCGCCTTTTTTGATGAGAAACTGCGTGGCGTCTGAGACCGGGGGCTACGCCCCCTGGACCCCCACCAACTGGCTCGGGCCCGCCTGCGGCGGACCCTCGCCTTTCTTAATTATGAGAAACTGCGTGGCGTCTAGACAGGGGGGCTACGCCCCCTGGACCCCCGCCAGCTGGCTCGGGCCGCGCCTGCGGCGGACCCTCGCCTTTTTTGATGAGAAACTGCGTGGCGTCTAGACAGGGGGCTACGCCCCCTGGACCCTCGCCTTTTCTTAATTATGAAAAGAAAATTATTATTACTAACAACTAAGTATTCCAGTCCAGTGCCTGCTTGAGGATTTGTTTACATTCAAAGAATACAAAAATATTTCTCTATACATTTCCTATGGGAGAAATCGTAACTTTAAGAATTAATAACTCAAAAAGTTGTAGGAATTTCGGGTCCCGAGTATTTTTCCTGGACCCTCCATAACGTCCTCTATAAGACTGCAAAATTTCGTTTCAAAATTCCAACGGGAAGTTGGTCAAATAGAGCGTGACAGACGGACGGACAGACGGACACACCGCAATTATTATATATAGATTAACATTTCTCTTTGAGAGGCCTCGGGGCCCTCAGGGCTCAAGTAAAAACGGAAAAATTTAGATAAAAAAAAAACAAAATTTAATGAAAATATCTCTTTGAGAGGCCCCGGGGCCCTTGGGGTTCAAGGATATACGGTATTTTAAAAATATTTTTGTGTATGGAGGAGAGGGATTTTTAAAGATGAGCACCCCCCCCCCCAAAAAAAAAGAAAATTCAATATAAGGCCCCCTCTTCTAGTTCCGCCCCAGGCCCCAAACTGCCTCGGTACTCCTCTGATAATGGGACCCGAAATAAAGGTTGCGGTTGGGGGGGGGGGGGGCAGCTAAAAAACGTTACGCCACTGCTCTCATTACAAAATTTGAAAAAGGGTTCTGATTTGTTTAATCAATTTTAATATTTAATTAATAATTTTAACTCATTACAACTTATTGTTTCATGATATTTCAATATATTTACATATAAAACTTAATTTTAACTTTCTCTTACCGTGAAAATAAGCTTTTAATTAAAATCGGCCACTTTTTCAGTTTTTTTTTTCGATTTTCTCAAAATTTGCTCCAACGATTTTTTTATAAATTCAAAAATCAATTATTTTTCAGATGCTCTTTAAAATGTATATTTTCATTTCGGCATAGAAATCTTCTGAAGACTACTTTACTCTTGTACTTCATAGGAAAAAGATAGGGGAAATGGTTGCCATGGTAACAAAATATAAATAAACAAATAGATTATAAATTTTTCAAATTAAAATGTAGTGTCGGAAACTTAATATAACTCGACACAAAAAATCTGGTGTGACAAGCACAGAATACACCTTTCGATTACCGAAGGTAAGGGAAAGTTGTGTGCTGTGCTACCAGTCACACCAGATTTTTTTATTCAAGCAAGGGTGCCGCTGGTGCTTAATAGTGCCTAATGTTAGTCCCAAGGGTGCCGTGGGCTTCAAAAGGTTGGGAACCACTGATTTATAATAGAATGTTGTTACTTCATTTATTCCCTGGTCTATTTTTTTTTTTTTTTTTTTTTTTTTTTTTTTTTTTATTTCGAAATTCTTCCTATTGATTTTTTTTTGTGTAATAATAATAATAATTATTATTATTGTATAATTTACGAGCTTGAAGGACAGTCTGAGTGATTTATTTATTTATTTTTTTTTTTTTTTGCCAGCCATTTTATAAATAGCAAAGACGAATTTGGTTATTTTTCCCATTTGATTCATTTTGAAAATGATTTAAACGGGAAATATTAAAAACTCTTTTTTTTTTATGAGAGCAGAGAATCAGAATCAGATTAAAAATTTGTTTTTAATTTTGATTAAACTGTCAAAGGGATCTCAAAATAATTGATTTATTTTCTTGGACATTTTATCATGTCAATAACAATTATTATTATTATTATTGTGATAGAGAGAGAGAGAGAGGGAATAGCCGCTTGTGATATCACAGCATGTATTCATTAAAAACATCATATAGCCAAAAGATAAAGCCTTTTACAAATAAAATAACGTGGCGTTCATTTTTATCTGATTTCATTTCATTTTGCTAACTCCTCATTTGAATATTCATTCATATCTTATCGTTTTGTTGCAAATTTTAATTTAACATACGTTTTTTTAGAGGGGGGAGGGATAAATTTTAGAATCTTCATCATTATCATCATCATCTCACCTGAATGAACCCCCCCAAAAAAAAAGATAACACAAAATTCGAGTACAGATAATAGGGAAATTTATTTATTTTAATTAAGGGAAGATTGAAATTTTAGACAATCTTTTTTTGTCCTGAATTTGAAAAAAAAAAAAAAAAAAAAATTATTTAAATATGATATAAATTTTATATGTATTTATATACGATCTACATCTCTTGAATTCTAGTTAAAAGACAGAGAGAGGTTATCTAATCTTTTCTAATTAAGAATTTTAAAATGTTAATTAAATCGCGCTGGTATTATAATATAAATAATTTAATCAATTTTTATTTTGTATTCTCTCTTTTATCTCTGCTTCAGCAACGTAACTAGTTGGTGGACTTGGCCCCTTGACATTGTTCTTAGTTTTAAGAACAATTTTTTTAATTAAAAAAAAAAAAAAATTATGAAAAACTATATATTGCAAAATATAATACAACAAGCACAGAACACAACTTTCAATTTCCAAACGTTAAGGGTCGTGTACACTGTAGATTTTTTTGCTAGATTTGGTCTCGCTAGAGCTATATGAGACTTAACTACAAATGAAGACACCATTGAGAGCACTCTAGCTAGATTAAATCTAAGATCTAGCGAGATTGACATAAATCTAGCTAGAGTAGCAATGGACACTCCTCCAAGACTTTGTCTCTAGAGTGATCTCGCTGATAGAGCAGTTGCTCTAGCTGCTTTTGACAATCTGAATTGAGTATCTTTTTTTCCTTATTATTTGTTCTATCTTCTTTAGGGCACATACCTTAAATGTTTTTATACGATTTGAAGTCGTCATTATGAATTTCTTTCAAAAGATCAGTAAATATTTCTGTCTTTCTAACCTAACTTATATGAGATAACTGGAGTATAGCTAGAGAAAATATACGACTGCAAAAGTCTATAGAATGCACACCCAAGAGAGCTAGACTTGACTCTAGATCCACTTTACGGTGCTCTAGCTAGAGCTGAAATCTCTACAGTGTTCAATTAGATTTGTCTAGCTAGAGTAAATTAAATCTAACTAGATTTTACTCTACAATGTACACGTACCATAAGAGAAAGTAATCTGCTGTGTGATCACGCACACAATATTTTTTACCCTTACTTTTAATAAAATTATTTTAAATTTAGTTTTTCAAATTTTCTACCTTTTTTAAGTATATTTAACGTTTTAATTTTCTACATTAAAAAAATTAAAGATTTTGTTATTAAATTGTATATTTATTATTTTTTTGTTTGTTTTTATCAATTAAAGTGCTTCAGATCACGCCTCTAGCACATCGGGAAGTCTTTTGAAATTACATTAATTCGCGTAGGGTTTCAAATAAAGTACCACATTAGTTTGGTCTATTTTGATCAAAACAGCCATATCATGTTTTCATCAAAAATGAACCTTGATTATTAAATTTCATACCTCTAGCTTATCGGGAAGTGTCTTAAACAAAGACCAAAAAGTTGGTGACCTTGAAAGAGCAAGTTAAATAAAAGCATTTAATTAATTAAAAACCTCAGTATTTTTGAACCAAAGATTCACTCCAGAAGCCACTTAAGGTTGTTCGGACATTAAAGCACTTTGTTAGATTAAAAGCTAATTTTTTAATATATTATTAATCACTATCACATACGTATAAAATAAAATTTTGAAGCAGATCTGACCCAGGGTTATCGTGTAAATAATTTTTAAAAAATTGAAATTTAACATGTAGCCTATGGGGAATGTCGAGAAAACGCACACATATCGAATTATATAGCCACCTCTGCAATAGATACAAAAACAAAAAACTTACATTTTATCAATTCACTTCCGAGGAATACGTTAAACATAAAATTAAAAGTTTCTGCCGAAGGCTTTTAAAGATATTTTAACAAGAAAGTCAAAAAAATTCTCCAAAATGACAGTCGCCAATATTTAAAAATAAGGAAGTCTCGAAACTCAGACCAGTGTGGCAACGTCGCATAACATAAATGTCTTTTCTCGCTGTCAGTTTCATTTTTTTCCATTTTACGATATTTTTTCTTACAAATCGTCTATTGTATTTAAACTGATTTGCATTAATCATTGTAATATATTAAATAAAATAAAATTGAAGGCTTTTAAGATTTAAAATAGATAGCTGATGAATGCAATGTTGCCAGTTCTATATTACGTGAAATACTGCTCAAGTCAAAAGACATTCATTTATTATTTTTGGTAATTAAATTATTAACTTAATACAATTATGAACTATGATAGGTCACGACTAAATTATAATAAGGAATTTTAGCATACAAATTTTTAATTTTATTTAAAAAAAAATTTAGATTCTATTATGACTTACGATGTATTATCCGAACAACCTTAAATATGAAATATAATTGTTTTATTGTATTTATTAAAAAAAATTAGTACTGATGCGATAATTTTGCACAGTAGTATATCAAAAATATTTTATAACCGAGTAGAATAAAAATACAGAAAATATTTTGTGACTCTAGCAGGCCTTTGAACTGCGAAATTCTATTAATAATTTTATAAACGTAAAGAGAGAGAACTTTTTTTTTGTTCTCATTCATTTAACATTGGTGTGGCATCAATTCATTGGTTGAGCTTTATGAGAAGTCAGGTTCTTTTTTTTTTTTTTTTCCTTTTTGTCATCACTCTGAGAAATGTGTTAAATACTTTTAAAGAAAAAAAAAAAAGGTTTTAAAAGACGAAACGGAAATAAGGGGTGTTAAAATGAAATAGAGCCCCCCCCCCCCCCCCCCTCTCTATCTCGTAGGAGGTCTTTTTTCAAAGGGATGAATGAATAGGGAATGAAGAAACCTGCAGGTAGCTGCTACTGTCTGTATATGAATGAATTCTTCTCTTTCTCTCTCTGCCCACACCCTCCACAGGTGCCTTTAACATAACCAAATAAATAAATAATTACCTAGGTTCATTTTACCCCGAACAACAATCCTAAAAAAATCTGGTGTGTGTCCCATCAAAACCTCGACTTTCTCTAATATATTAACATAAATTGATAAAAGAAAGTAAAATCATTTTTATTTTACTTTCTCTTACCCTGTATATGAAATATATATTGGATATACATGTTTTGAGGTCCCCTGAGTTCAAAAAAGTGGGTTCCGCAAATTGGTCTCTGTGTGTGTGTGTGTGGACATTTTTGACCATGAAGGAAATGAGCTAGGAGGTTGAAATTTTATATTTACGTTTGGCACTTCCATGGGACGTGACACGAAGATTTTAAACAAAATCGGCCAAAAAGTACTAGTACTTTACTGATGTACTTTTTCAGTTTTTTGCGATTTTCTCATAATTCGCTTCAACGATTTTGTTTAAAATTCATAAATGAAGTATTTTTTAGATGCTCTTTAAAAAGTATATAAGTAAAATTTTTCGTGGAAATCGTTTTAAGTACACTTTACTGATGTGGAAGCATTGGTAGCCTCTATGAATCATCGCGTGGTCAAGTTTGGAACTAAAGTGCTAAGAGCAACTAAATATATCTCGACACAAAAAAATCTAGTGTGACCGGCACGGTTCTTACCCTTCGGTAAGAGAAAGTTGTGTGCTGTGCGCCAGTCACACCAGATTTTTTTTTAAATATAGCGTCTCCAAAAAAAAGCATTAAAGTCTCCAATATTATTTAAAGTTCAAAATAATTATAATTATTCCACTTTAATGAATGTCTGTTATTTGTGTTGTCACACCAGATTTTTTCGTGTCTCTAAACGTATAATTAATTACCGCCAATTGATTAGAATTCTAGATATATAAATTTATATAGCTGCATATTTTACCTAACTTAAATATCAAATTTCAATCCTCATTTCTTTCTTACTTTATTTTGAACATTAACAGATTCTAAGGTCCTCAAAACGTGTATTTTCTTCAAAATAATGAATTTTTTTCTCTAATATATTAACATATAAAGGTAAAAGAAAGTAAAATGATTTTTGTTTTTAATATAGCGTCTCTAGAAAAAGCATTAAAGTCTCCAATATTATTTAAACACCCCGAAATAAACAATTGTAATAATAATTATTCATCTTTAATGAGTGTCCATTGTTGATGTTGTTTGGGATCTCTGATCCTTTAGCTGGTAGAGCTATTAATGACCCTTTTTTTATGTATATATATCGCATCGCATCGCACATCATTAGCATGGAGCTCACTTAATTACCCGTTTCTGAATAGAAGCCCACCACCTGTATACCTGCCAACGAATTATACCCAGGGTGGTCCGCGTCCAACTTCCAATCTCCGTGAGAGAGGACATGACTGAATCTCCTCCCCCCAAGATGGCTGCCTGCCCGATTAAACTTCAATTATCCATTTATTTCTTAAAATGTTATTTTCATGAACAAATTTCTATAATACGGTCTATTAGCGTCAATGATAGTGCAAGAAATGGCGTCACGAAAATGGCAATTTAAATGAAATTAAACGCCATCTTTTTAATGGCTATTATACTAGAAAAACGTTTAATCTCTTTCATACATATATATATAAATAATAATAAAAAAAAAAGAATTATTTAAGTAACTTTGAGAGATGAGTAATTTTTTTTTTAGAATTTAGAAACTTTTATCCAACCACGTAGTCAATACAACGTTTCCGTTCTTCTTTTTTTGTTCATAACCTTTTTAAAATACATTTGGAGGTTAGAATGAAATTTTTTTTCTAAATAACATAGCAATTTTATTATATATTCTAAAAGTGCCTCTTTCACCAATTAAAATGATATGCCATACTTGTATATAAACTTATTATAATTTGATTAAAAAAGTTCCTTTTTCGCTCAAGTGGAGAAATAGTTAGCGTCAGTCCGCCATTTTAATAATCATCACAACAATAAGAAGTCAAAGAATATATAATTAACATAAATCTTAATAAGAATACTTTATTATTTAAATTAAATTCTGCCTGTTTATAATGGATAAACTCAGAAACTACTGAACGAAATTTCATCGAGTTTTTTATTTTAATGAGAAGGGGTTTTTTCCCAGGGAATTATCATTAATAAACTGAATATCTCCGGCAATTATAGACAAATAATCCTGTGGACAGATTTTTATTTTTTTTTTTAAGAGTCTTTGGGAAATAAATTTTCTACGAGTTTAAATAAAATTCTACATTTTAGAATTTTATTCCATGAAAAAAAAAACGGTAATTTAATATTTTATTATAGAATTACAGTATAATTGGAATATTTTATTTTAATAGTTTCTTTATAACGCTTTAACTTAGAAACTACTTGACGGATTTTCATGGTTTTTTTTTTTTATTGTTAAAACTCATTTATAAAAATTTTCTGATGTTAA
>JAKCPI010028148.1:0-24383 GCA_023213315.1 Euborellia annulipes | reverse complement strand
GCCATGGATGCTGGCATCTCTTTACAATGGTAACGTCCATGTCTGGAACCATGAAACTCAGCAACTTGTCAAATCTTTTAAGAGTGAGTATAAGCTGAGTATATATTGAAAAAACAAAATATTTTTCTGTGACTTGGACACTAATTGTCAGCATCTATTCCTCTTTGGAGCTCACTATAAACAATTTTATTTATGAGAAAATTTCCATTAAGTTAACATAATTCTTTAAAATCTCTTTTGAGAAAATGTCATAGAATTTGGGCCTTGTTAGCCTACATTAGATTTATGCTTACTCCTATCCTTTAGAGCGGGGATCTCCTGTATAGAAATTTGAGTTATCAAAATTGGATGGTGAAAAATGGTTAGAAACTCAAACTGAATACTCAACACATGCATATGCATATGCTAAATTAAGTTAGTCGAACCAGTGAGCGATAGAGAAATTACACTTAACAGACTATAAATTTGGGCGGTAGTTAAAAAAAAGAAATAGAACTCTATGTAGCAATTCCTATATAATCCACTGTGAAAAATTTTAACCAGTCTTCCCAAAGAGGCTCAATACTTTACTTAAGCTTAAAAGTTTAAAAATTGATTTGTGGATCCCATTCTTCAAAAATACATATTGAATTCAATATTTTTTTTTTAGGTGTGTGACTTGCCTGTTCCGGCCGGGACGTTTTGTTCTCAGAGAAAATTCAAAGATTGTTACCGGCTCTGATGACATACAACTTCCACGAATATACAACCTTCAATACTTTCAGAAAGAGTTCATGCATTCGAAGCTCACCTTGTGATTACGTACGCTATGATAGTGCAATATCATTGACCATATTTGTGTAACAAGCAGTGATGATATGTATTAAATTGTCAAGATTAGGACCGTCAATGGGCTGTCAACAGTATTCGAAGGACACCCACGCACTAGTATTTCAGATTGTTGTTAACTTGAAAGGATAATAATAATACTCTAGCCTCGAAAAATCATAAACCGTATACTATAAGTTCGCGTTCCCCATTTGTTTAAAATTTTTTTAATCTTTTTTAATTTCATTTTATTTATATTTTTAGGTTTAGCATTGGGCTCATATAGTTTCACTTTGGAAGGTCATGAAAAAGGAGTTAACTGTGTGTCAGTTATTATCATGATGGAGATAAACCTTACCTCATTTCTGGTGCCGTTGATCGCCTTGTTGATAGAAGAAATTTTGAATTTGATTCGTCACATATATGTCGTTTTTTATTTTCTTTTTCGTTGGGATTATCAAAATAAAACTTGTATTTTCTGCAAACACTGCAAACCATGCTCAAAAACATCTCCGCTGTTTGTTTTTATCGGAGTACTATTGTGTGTAACCGGATCGAAAGATGGTTCTGATTCGTCTGTATGGCACATATCGGTAAAAGAAAAATTTAATACCGTTTATTTTATTCAAATTGTTCTTTTGAAATAACTACTTTTCAACTTTCGCCACTATTTATTTTAGAATTATATATGATTTGGGTCTAATTTATGCAATTAGCAAATCGGAAGCAATTTTGAGTTTTTTTTTTATAAAAAAACGCCACTTTCTCATTCACACATACAATCACATTCAGTCTTTTCGGCATCTCAGGCGCTGTAAGACTTTTGCATTATCGTTGGGGTTCGAATCATTTGTGCTTATTTAAGTCATTAGTATTCAAATGGCTTAAAATAAAAATCATCAGACTTCTTGTAGGAGTCGAACATTATTTTGTATACGAGTTGCGCACTTCTTACCTCAAGTCCGGTGTGGTTAGAAGTAGATATTTTTAAAACCTTTGGAAAAAAACATATTCTTTCATCACTTTGATTTGAAACTCCTTATCTTATTCCTGTGCAATAAGGAAAAAACTTTAGACATAATCAAAAAAAAACACAGATGCTTTTTAGTAAAAATTCCGATAATAAAATATGACAGACAAATAAAATAAAAAGTAGTCATTGTTATTTATTTTTTATTTATACTTATACATTCTGATTTTCTAATCTGAAGAATTTAAAATTCTTAAAAGATATTACAAGAAGGAAAATGCGCTCAGCTTCAATATTTTCTTGTATTTTGTCTTTTCATTTTTTTTTGTTATATTAATTAATTCTTCTTTTTCTTTCTTCGCCTTTACTATTTCACCGGTGCGGAATCTGCAATCATAATACACCTCCATACATCTCTATTCTGAAAAACATTGTCTAGGACAGAGCTAAAGTCAATTGATTATTTTTAAATTGATCGGATGATAAATTAGAAATTATATATATAATAACAACAAGATATTATATACATGCGTTTGTAAGCCATGGTTTTCAATGAAGTTTGGAGCTGGAAACAAATCGATGGGTCCAATGGTTGACGCGGCGGCCACCTATCTTTAATATTGTTGAATTAATACAAATATGATTGTATTCGTAGTATGATGAATTAAGCGTTCTTGTAAATAATAAATAATTTCGATTGGAATCTTTAATTGGATTCAACACTTGTTATGCTTGGACAATAGCTGCTTTACACCTGAAAGGCTCGAAATAATGTGGCACTGGCTATGATGAAGGCTCAGTCAATGATCAAGTGGGTCACGTGAAGAACCAATTTCGATGGTGCTGTCGGTGGAAGATCATCTGGGCAAACATGCAAGATCTTCATCAGGCAAACCTCGAAGGCATTAGGTGAACAAGCCAGCAGGCCAAAGATGGTGAAAGACTCGCTCTTGCCGTCAAGGATATGGGTTCTTGCAATATTTATCCACAAACCATCGCCTACACAATCCCAACGGTCGATTTTGTCGTCGTCTATGGTGACGGAGAATATATTATCTACACCGCTATGGCTCTCAGAATACGAAGGAGTAAACCTGGATCAGCGCATATGGGTTCGTCTGGGCTGCTGATCAGTCTGAGATTATTTCTCATTTTAGTCATTTATGTTTACAAATTCTCCCTAAAATTTATTAAAAAATTTAATAATTTTGCATTAATTTAGCTAATAATTTAGAGACTTCAGGAGGGCACATTGAATCTTTAGTCCAAAACTACTGAGGCATTTTAAAGTATTTTTTATGCGTTTTTTTTTTTTTAATGTTTCAAGTTCGTGAGCATTTTACATAATAGAATGCTTTTTTTAATTACGATTAATTAAAAAAAAAATTTTTATATTTATAGAAAAGTCAAAAAAACTCTATTTTGAAATTTTTTTTTTTTTTTTTAAATCTAAATATCCAATCATTAATTTCCAACCTATAATCATTAAATAAAGTGTAAAAAATAAATTTCGTATTTATTTAAAAATTAACGACCAAATAATTCTTGAAGGCTTGTCTGACAGCCGGGCCGGCATTATCAGATCATGTATAAGCCTATATTTATATATTTTTTTGCTGTTATAAATGATATATTAAGGCGCGTACACATCTGCAAGCTCTGCTCCGCTCTTGAGCACCATGTTCGTTAGATTAGTACCGGTTTTGAGATGCTCGCGAGCTGCTCATACCCGTACTAATCTTACGAACATGGTGCTTCGCCAGCGAGCAGGCGCAGATGTGTACTCACCTTAATATATAATAATATTTATAAACTGTTTATTATTAAAAGATCAACGAAAGTCGAACAAATGAATGAGGTTAAATATAGCCCTACCATCCTGGCATCTCTTGGCAATTTTGTAATAGTTGGGCTTCTTGGCTAAATTATTAAGATCTAAAGCCATCTTATCGGCAAAAACATTCGAACAGCTTGCCTCCTGAAACGGCTTAAGAGTTCTAACAGGTTGATAATTGTCTCGTTTATTTATAGTATGCAACGAGGGAAGGTGCAACAGTTCGACTATTCAGGAACTTCAAAGAACGGCGAACATTCCGACCAGAACCCGGCGCGGAGGCTATTTTTGGAGGACAATTGCTAAGCGTTCGTTCTGCAGCTGGTTTTGCACTCACGATTGGGACTCGCTAGAGTTGGTCCGTCGAATTGAAGCTCAGCCCAGACATGTTTTCTGGAATGAATCTGGCGAACTCTTTTGTCTTGCTAGCGATGATGCTTTCTATGTTCTGCATGATATGATGCTGCACAGGTTATTTTCTTTTTATTTTTCAGTTTCCAAAATAGAAAATTACATTTCATTGTATATCATTGTCATCATTGTCATTATTTTAAGGGAGGTATTTTTTTTTCAATTGAACCTAGTTTCTTTTCCATGATCAAGTATCTGCCCTTTGGTTAAGCCTGTTTGTAATAAAGAAACCTAAATCAGTAAGAAATCTTATTATTAAATATACATATCATTATTTTATTATTAAAAGAAGTAGAATATAAAGCAAAATAAAACAATGCTTCTTCTTTAATGATAATGTGATGTGATATATTAAGGCATTTTAATTTATTACATCATTACACATTACATCATTACAAGACTAATTCGCTTATTTGACCAAAGATTTTTTTGCATATCTACCATCTGTCTTTGTTCTTTCTCTTCCTGTGTCTATATGTAATACCTGTATATGGCGTTTGGTTCATGTCAAAAACTCGATGTCGAGATTTTGATGGATCTTCCGTTTTGAGGTCCCCTGAATCCGTGGGTTTTCGCGACATGGTCTGTCTGTGGGTGGGGTGGGTGGGGTGTGTCTGTGTTCAATTTTAAGCATGAAGGAATTGAGCTCACGAGGTTGTACCCCATATTTAACCTAAACACCCCGGGACCGAAAAATAAGCTTTTAACTGGGCCACCAAAGAGTTAGTACTTTACTGATGTATCTTTTTTCAGTTTTTTTTTCGATTTTCTCAAAATTTGCTCCAACGATTTTTTTTAAAATTCAAAAATCAATTATTTTTTTTTTGGATGCTCTTTAAATGTATATTCTCATTTTGCGATTTGAAAATCTTCTGAAGACCACTTTACTCTTTGTACTCCATAGAAAAGATAGGAGAAATGGTTGCCATGGTAACAAAATATAAATATTTTCCCATAATTATAAATTTTACATCTGAATTCAAATGTTCCGTACTGTCGGGAACTAAATATATGTCGACACAAAATTCTGGAGCACAGTACACAACTTCGATTACCAAGGTAGAGAAGTTGTGTGCTGTGCTCACCAGATTTTATAATTACATTTGTAGAGAAGGGGATCATTATGAAATTTTCTTTTTTTTCTTTTATATTGTTATTTTTTTCTTTTCGACATCTGCGGCCATATACACTTTAAATGATACTTATACGATTACGATATTAATGATCCAGACAAATTTATTTATATCATTTGCTATTTTTCGTATTTTTCTACGCCTTGACTAAGGTCTTTTTTTCGCTTCTTTTCATGTGCGATAAAATTTATTTAAATTATATTTCTACCATTTAATTTAAATAATAATGGGTAAAACCAATTTATTTTCTTAATATTCTAAAAATTTCAATATCCCCTAATATATAGTAGAAGGTGAATAAAAAGAGAGAGCAGCTAATTATATTTTCTTTTATTATACTCCCAGTGCTGACAGGACCGAAACATCATGCTCTCTCTTTTATTCACCTTCTACTAAATCAATTAACCAGCTATATAAAGAAAACTTCCCATACTAAATATCCCGTAATAATTCTTTTTACAATTTTTAGGTGACTAAAGCTCGAGAGCAAAACGAAGTAGCTGAAGATGGCGTAGAAGCTGCATTTCAATTGGTTTCCGAGGTGAACGATATCGTACGCACAGGCCTATGGGTGGGGGACTGTTTCATTTATACAAACGCTGTTAATAGAATTAACTATTTTGTTGGGGGTGAAATCGTGACAATTGCACATCATGACAGGTCAATGTACCTGCTGGGTTATGTGCCAAGACATAATCGTCTTTACTTGGGTGACAAAGAACTTGCGATTGTTTCATTCGGTTTGGAGCTTTCTGTCCTCGAGTATCAGACCGCTATTATGCGAGGCGATTTCACAACGGCCGATACTCTTCTCGGTGCGATACCCAAATCGCAGAGAACGAGAGTAGCTCATTTTCTGGAAAAACAAGGATATAAACAACAAGCGTTGGCAGTTTCCACTGACCCCGAACATCGGTTTGAATTGGCTTTGCAATTGGGTGAATTGCAAACTGCAGAGACGTTGGCCTTAGAAGCAAATTCGCAACATAAATGGCGTCAATTGGCGGAGTTGGCGACTCAACAGGGCGAATTAAAGCAAGCACAAGAAGCTCTGCATCATGCACACGATCTGGGAGGACTCCTTCTCTTAGCCACTTCCTCAGGTGATGAAATAAATTTATTTTTAATTTAGAATAATTATCGGCCGATGAATATAGCCCCAGTATATACAATATAATTATTAGAAGAAAAATTAGTATCGATATCATTCAAGCGGCCGATCAACCAGGAATTAGACAATGCTTGCTTGACCTTGCTTGTAAACAAATATCATGGGCGTTGCAATCATTTTTCAATTAAATAAATACTATATTGGGTTTCGGAAAGTCATTTCAATTTTTCCCAACAAAGGACTTAATTGTATTCTTTTACAGCTAATTTCACACTTAAGTCGCATATATTTTGATAGCTGATATAGAAAAAGTTTTATTGATTCTACACAGTAGTTTTTTGTTGGTGCCTTCACAAATAAATAATTTTTTTCTTTCTTGAACCTTTTCTATTGTAAAAAAGTAAAATATGCC
This sequence comes from Euborellia annulipes, assembly GCA_023213315.1. Lineage (NCBI taxonomy): Eukaryota > Metazoa > Arthropoda > Insecta > Dermaptera > Anisolabididae > Euborellia > Euborellia annulipes. The sequence continues at coordinate 17,705 of JAKCPI010028148.1, read as the reverse complement.
GAAAATGCTGTTTTTTTACTTTTCATATATAAAAGGGCACCAACAAAAACTGCTCCATAGAATCAATCCAACTTTTTCACTAGAAAGCCTTGCTATATCGGCTGTCAAAATATATAAAGGTGATGCGGCTTAAGTATGAAGTTATCTATGAAAAAATACAATTAAGTCTTTTGTTGTGAAAAAACGAAATTAATAATTAATAATTTGATATTATCTGCAATTCAGAGACCTATGCAGATAGTAATAGTATTATACTGTAAATATAATTCGTTTTTATTTTACTTTTTTTTTAATGCTTTTAGGTGATTCCGAAATGGTGGCACGTTTAGCGGAAACCGCAGCAGTCTCAGGAAAATCAAACATTGCCTTCCTTGCCTTATTCCTTCTTGGCAAATTAGAGGAATGCTTAGAACTTCTGATTACCGCTGATCGTATCCCAGAGGCAGCCTTTTTCGCTCACACACATCTACCCAGCCAAGTTTCCCGAGTAGTTGCTTTATGGAGAGAACAGTTATCTAAAGTTTCTGAAAAAGCAGGCCAATCGCTTGCTGATCCAAATGAATATGAGAATCTTTTCCCTGGACATGCTGAGGCGTGTAGAGCAGAGGAACGATTACGTGCAGAACGACAGGTATCATTTTTTAATTATAATTTTTAAATTATAGGTTTAAGTTGAGTTATATTAACTTTTTCTTTCTTCAAATTTAAATCGCAAACAAGCGTCCAGACTTAAAAAAAAAATTAATCGCGATTAAGGTTTCTGTGATGTACACTCACTTGACTTTGAATTGTGATGTCACACTTGAAAAAAACCCCAGGACCCCATGTCACAATGAGTAAATTTTTTTTTGTCCTCCCCCCTAATACGATACGTAATGTTGTGGACGACCCCTTACACCGACTCAAGTGAACTAATCTCTAAGGGACCGTTACTTGCATTTTATATACAACGACGTCAGTGCCATCTACAGTCATTCCTATGAAGTTAGATACAAATTTTCACACCATCTACTCTCATTCCCATGAAGTTAGACACAATCATCAAAGCAAGTGTTTATATTTAATAAAAATAATAATACAAACCACAAAAGCTTTAATAAATACATTCATGTTATTCTTTATTTCCAGACAATACGTTTAGCTTCCGAATATCCAAATGTAATTCCAATTCATGAACGAAATCCAATCGAAGAATTGCGAGCGGCTGAGGATACTGGCTCCACTGGTAGTACAGCTCGACCTCTCCAACAACCTCCACCTCCTCCAGTGCAACAGGAGCAACCACCACCACCACCACCACCTTCTTCAACGAAACCAGCTGTGGTAGCTACTTTTGAAAAACAACCAGCCACTGGTGGTAAGAAGTCATTTTTGTTATCAAATTATTAAATTCTTCTAATTTTATCTTTGTATTGAAAGGTGCAGCAAGCCTCTCAGACGATTCCGATGAGCTGGAGTTAGAACTAGAACTGGAAGGAATTCCGTTAGATTCTGAACCACTTGATGAAGACCTTCTAAGCGATGATTAAAGTTTGTTTTTAATATTCTATTCCCTCTATTCAGTCATCTTTCCTTTCACTTATTTTTCCTCTTTTCATTTTATTTTAGCCTTTACTTATTTAAATTATATAAAATATTTTATATTTGAATAGCTTCAAATAATTCCAATATTTTATTTAAAGATAAAAATAACTGTATTATATATATATTATTAAATAAAAATAATTCATAAAGATTTTTATATAAATTTTATAATTTGTTCATGAATACAATTACTATTTTTCTTTGTTTATTTATTAAATTTGCAAAAGGTTACTAATAACTTTATATTTAGCAAACTCCAAAATCTGATACATACTAATACATTCGATGTCTCCTAGAAGCAAAATTGGATTAGGAACATGAATGTGATCATTGAAGTTTCAATTCCAATAAAACCCCTATATTTCAGAAAGGAGAATTTTATTAGTGTCGATCTGCTCCTCCCTCCCCACCTGATTGCCTTTCAAATTTCATTATGGAATTTATTTTTTATAAACATCAAATTTAGATATATCTGAAATTTGAAATACTTTTATAATAAAAGTAAGAATTTTTTGATTTTCATCTTTTTTTTAAACGGATATTTATTTTTTACCTTTATTTTTTATATATACAGTATATATATTTACAAAGTTACATTATTGTAAAAAGAGAAAATATACATATATATAAATAATTTAAGACAAGTTAAGAGAACTTAATTATGATATATTTTACACGTTACGAGATTTTAACTCATCTATACACAGAATATTGTCTAAATGGCCTCAGATGCCGAAAAAGATCTTAAACAAATAAAAAAAAATATAGAGAGAAAATGATAATAAATTATATATCTATCAATATATAAATAGGTAATTTAAAAAATAAAAACAAATATCTTGTAATCTAGGCAGGCGCAGAAATAGAAAATCCGGTGGATAATTTTTCTATGTCTATTTTATCATAGCTACAAAATGCTTTTAAATTGCTATCCCTGACTATATGAACTCTAAACATTTTAGAGTTGAGTAATATTCATTTGCATAATCTATTTACCTGAGTAAATCTTTTGAGATATCTAGAAGTTTTAGAAAAGCTACATTTTTATTTATTTACCAATGATCTCTTTCTCAATTCTAAATTAATTCTTAAACCATCAACCATGAGTAATATAAATTTCGAGAATTTAACATATATATTAGGGTGGCGCAAAAAAAAACCGACTAATTTTTTTTTTTTTCAGCCATTTTAGACTGGCAGAGTATCTTGATTAGCTGCATGAATTCGTAGATGATCTTTATAGTGGCTTGATTGTACAAATTGTTTATTACATAAATGACACTTGAATGGTTTTTCACCTGTATGGGTTCTGATATGACAATCAAGGGTGAATTTACGTGAAAATTGTTTATTACAATATATACAAGTAAAGTGTTTTTCGCCTGTGTGAAGACGTAAATGCCTTTTATAGTTTGGGGAATCGGCAAAAGGTTTATTGCAATAATCACATTTATATGGCTTCTCGCCGGTATGTGTTCGAATATGTCTTTTATAATTATCCTGTCCGGCAAAATGTTTATTACAAAATTCACATTTATGGGGTTTCACGCCGGTATGCGTACAAAGATGAAGTTCAAGATTAGATTTTTGAGAAAACTTTTTATAACAATAACCACACGTATAAAGCTTCTCCCCTGTGTGGACTCTTAAATGTCTTTTATAATTACCAGATTGTGTAAATTGCTTGTCACAATAATCACATTTGAATGGTCGCTCACCCGTGTGCGTTCTTTGATGTGATTCAAGTGATTGTTTATGAGAAAATTGTTTGGAACATAAATCACATTTATGGGGTTTTTCTTCATCTTGAGTGATATGAGTTTCAACCACAAATTTTCGAGAAAAATGTTTTCGAAAATAATCACTTGGTGGTTTATCAGCGTGTATACGAAGGTGTCTTTTATAATTGCAGGATTGAGAAAATTCCTTATTACACTTTTCACATTTGAAAGGCTTTTCACCTGTATGTATTCTCTGATGTCTTCTGAGTGCTGACGAATCCGAAAAATTTTTATTACAAATCTCACAGTGAAATATTTTTTCTGCAGAATCAGATAAGAGTCGAACTAAAAAATTATTTTTTAATTTTTTTATCAGCGTCAAAATATATTCGTATAAATTTTATTTACTTACCTTTAGTTTTTTTAATTTTCAATTTGTTTTTTTGAAAAATATTTAACTTTATGTCGAGGCATTTCAGTATGTGTTTATTTAGAAAGAATATATTTATGAAATTTGTTTTGCAAAAATCGCAGGGAAAAACTGGACCTAAAAAAAATTGTTAGAAGGGCTGGGGTGAAGGTGTCGGCTAATTTGATTTTCTGGTGTCGGTGTCGGCATAATCTGCCAGTCAGCTGACACCTACCATAAAAGAAAAAATAAACCAAGTACAAAAATATTCCATCTTTCTTTTCCTTTCTTATAATTAAGAATAAAAAAGTTCATAGGATTCAGTACAACTGTGAAGACTATAAAACCCTCTTTATTTTTCTTCATGGAACGTTCCCCCGCTGTCAACGTTTATAGATTATATTTTCGAAATTCTCATATATTAGATATGTAATCGGCATTGCCTAGATTGCTATCTAAATGACACATTCCTCTTCCTCATTGCGAAGATTGATATTTTTATTTATGAGGGAGCTCAAGAAATTTCAGATATTGCTGAGTATATAAAACGCCCAATGTTTTGTTATAAAGTAACTTGTAACATTTGATTATATTTAATACTCAGGGATATTTAGATTATAACATTTTTCTTAAATTTGTCCTTAAAAGAAAGATTTTGGATATCTCACACATTCAAAACTTATTTATCATTAAAAAAACTAATACTAGTGAGTTTTCTAAGTAAAAATTATATAAAAACAAATTATATTATTAAGTTTTAATATAAATTTAATAATAATAAATTAAGTAATTTTCAAAAATTGTAAAATATATTATTTTTAGAAAAACAATACTAAATGTCAAAAAGTTCAGAGGTTAGGATTATATTAAAATTAATATTACCTATATGAATAGGATATTTGAGCTCGTCATCACATTTTGGAGAAATGTCCTCTTCGTAACTGTATGACATATTTAATTTGTTTTTAAATTTTTATTATATGAATATGATAAATCATGATACAAATGTATTTTTGAAAAAAAATAATCTAATTGTTCAATTCTGAACTAGTTCAAAAGAACGAGTCTTTAAGAGGAACTAAGAATTCATTTGTTTTTATTGTTTCAACACATTATTAAAGTTTTTTCATGACTAAATAGATGTCTGCAAAATAAAAGTGAAATATAAAGCTCTGAAAATTATAATTATTGGGACGCATTATTATTATTAAAAAGAAAGCTGTTTAACGTTTTGCTACCCAGGAGTGAACACTTCCCTGTATATGGAAGCATAGAGTTCCAAGAATGGAATATTTTTAGACCAACAATGATTCAATAAAAGTAAGTAGGCCTATTATAATATTTTAATTTATAAGGATTCGTTAAGAAATAAATTACAATTTAATTAATAGAATAGCTTAAAAGATTAATGTCCAGAAGTTCTATAAATCCAGGAAACTCATCTCAAAACCGATCTGTTAACCAAATTGAGATTATTACTTTCTCTTACCTATATATGTTAATATATATAGAGAGAAAGTATTGGTTTCATATCAAAAATTCGATGTCGAGATTTTTATGGATATACACCTTTTAAGGTCCCCTGAATCCAAAAAAGTGGATTTCGAAACATGGTCTGTCTGTGAACAAAATATCTCAAGAAGAAAAAGAGTTAGGAGGTTGAAATTTTATATTTAAGTTAAGTATCTCCCTGGGGCGTAACACGAAGCTTTTGAACAAAATCTGCCAAAGAGTACTACGGTAGTACTGATTTACAGTGAGGGACAATATTAAGTCCCACTCATGCGTTTTCTACTTGTGATTATTTCATTGTTTTTAAAAAATATTATATTTTTTAATGGAAACTTTCATGGTTCAAACCTAGAAAATTCCCAATAAAGATTTTCATTTTCTTTTATAAAAACAATGAAATAATCACAAGTAGAAAACGCATGGGTGGGACTTAATATTGACCCTCACTGTACGTTTTCAGTTTTTTTTCCATTTTCTCAAAATTAGTCGATTTTGATTAAAATTCAAAATTATCTTTTAGATGCTCTTTAAAATTTATTTTCTCATTTTGCCCTCAAAATTGTTTGAAGACCAGTTCACTCTTGTACTTCATAGGAAAGATAGAAGAAATGGTGCCATGGTAACAAAATATAAATATTTTTCTTTTTATAAATTTTATATCGCCTTCGGGCTTGGTGTAGTGGCTCTAGAGTGCTGGCCTTTTATACCAAGAGTCGCAGGTTCGGATCCCAGGCAATCCGAGGATTTTTATTTAAGCCATTTGGATACCAAATGCCGATAAGACTGTGTATATGGGTGTATGAATGGGAAAAAAAGTGTGAGTGTTTAAAAAAAAAAAATTATATCATGAATCTAATATATCGGCGGAAACTTAACATATGTCGACACAAAAAATCTGGTGTGGTAAGCACAGAACACAACTTTCGATTACCGAAGGTAAGAGAAAGTTGTGTGCTGCGCGACCAGTCACAACAGATTTTTTGTGTCGACATTTGTTAAGTTTCCGCCGATTCTAGTCAATATTTTACACAGTGAAGGTTTTATTTTAATTAGATCAAAAGTTCATTTTATTAAATATAGATCATTTATTAATCAAAATTATATACAAACATATAATACCAATATTATGTTTGTTCCAAGACAAATTTCCAACCATTTGAAAAAGCCAGTTGGGAAATGCTTTTTTTTTATCAATAATGATTGCATTGCGCCTTTTTATTTTCTAATGGAACAAACATATTAACAAAACACAAATAATTGAATTGTTTGTGGATGACCGTAAGAATAATCAATTTTATTATAAGGAGCGTCGGCCAAAAAATAAATACTTTTGCGTATTATCCGTTTATTTGTAAATATTTCGACCCCAGTGATATGGAATCATCTTCTGTACAATCAATATCTGTAGATTATAAAAATTCATCAAATCAAACATCTGTTGATTATAAAAATTGCATTCAGCTATATTTTGTCATATTGAATGGGAAAAAGTAACGATTTGCAAAACATCTTTTGATTATACTGAAGATGATTCCATATCACTGGGGTCAAAATATTTACAAATAAACGGATAATACACAAAAGTATTTATTTTTTGGCCGACGGTCCTTATAATTAAATTGAAAAATAATTGAATCCTTTCTAATATTTATTTTAAATTTACTTAACTAACTCTATATTATCTACTGTAGAAATACATAAAAACATCATGGAATGAACAATTCATTAAATCTTTTACAACAGCTTAATTTTTCAAAAATACGATTTTTTCGAAAATTCATCGATTTTTTCTGGTCATCCTTAATAAAAAAATAGTCTCTTTATGTTCAAAAATTAAAATAAACGTAACATTATTGAGGTCAATAGAAGTTAACAAATTAAATTTTTTTATTTTGTGTTTCATACATTAGAAAGTTTTGAAATAAGAGAAAATGTTGCAGTCAAAGTGATCTAGTCAATGTTTTAATAAACAATTAAAAATAAAAAGAATTGACTGTTTATAATTAAGTTTAAAGATTGCGGAGTTGGTTTTAGGTGAAACATTTTAAACTGAGGTTGTGTTTATATGTGGGGTTTTTTAGTTTTTTGTAACTCCCGAAAATGGGATAACATACCGAAATATATCGAGTATAATCTACATTTGTAGTTTTTACTCTCATACCTCAGTTAAACCTCACATATAAACACAACCTGATTGTTTATAAATGAAAATAAAGAACAGATTTTTTGTTATTAATGAGAGGCAATAAAAAAAGAAAAAATATAAGAAATTACTTTATAATATAGGCCTATACTATTTAGTTATTTCGATCAGCGTTAACTTATTGAACAAACTCCCATCATTAAGTACTTCATTTAATCAATTCACCTCTTTTTTTGTCAAAATAAAAGATGATTCGGTTACATGAATGAATAAATATATTTAAACGGTATATATAATAGGGTGCCCTTTAATTTAACTTTTTTCGATTAATCAGTTCCAAATATTGTAAAAAAAATTCCTGCTGAATTTCAGCTCTTAATATTAATATTAACCCGGCCCCCATAGCAGCCAAAGTTTTAAATGGAAATAACATGGGAAAAGTTCTTTTGTGTGTTTAAAATTTTATAACTCATCAACCGAACAACTTCTTGGGAAGACCATAACATATTCTTATAGGAAATTTAACGCTCTACAAAAAAGGGCCCTTATGGGTTACTCTACTGGTTCAAAAGTTATTGGAGATCAAAGTTGAAATGAAATTGACTATAACTTCATCTTTGACCTAGAATAACTTTCAAACTAGTAGAGTAACCCAAAAATCATAAGAGACCTTTTTTGTAGAGCGTTAAATTTCCTATAAGAATATGTTATGGCCTTACCAAGAAGTTGTTCGGTTGATGAGTTACAAAATTTTAAAGACACAAAAACACTTTTCCACTGTTATCTCTATTTAAAACTGTCTTGGGGGCCTGGTAAATATTAATATTAAATTTTTTTTGAATATTTGGAACTGATTTAAGACTGTAGTTGAAAAAAATCGAAAAAGTTCAAAATAAGGGCCACCCTAATTAATATATAATAATGCATAGTATTTCTTATTATATATATATATTTATGGACCGTTTATTTTGAAAGTGGTGTAAGTCCATTTTCTATTGTTTCGAGAAAATGAAAGGTTAACATATTTGTTTATTAAAGAATCTATTTACCGACCAATTTTCAATTGTACAAAACATGGGAATTTTTTAAGAAATTTACCACTAGCTAGTTATACATAGAAAATTTACAATAATTTAATCATAAATTATGTGATATCTCATTTTTAAAAAAATGGACTTACACCACTTTCAAAATAAACGGTCCTTATTTCAAAGTATCAAAATCATCTTTTGAGAAAATTGATTTATTGAAGCAGAAAATGTGATGGTTTGAGCTCGGAAACATTGCTGATAGCTTTTTTTTTTAGAGAAAGGTATTACAAATAAAATCAGGCTTAATCTTTTAAAATATCGATATAAAATACATCAATAAATTAAAAAGAAACCTATAAAACTCTATAATATCATCTCACATTACTTGCCAGGCTGCTTTTATTTATTTATTAGAAAAATAGTATCAGAGAGAAAATAAATTTAATATTATTAGCATAATAACTCAGTTATTATTAGAATATAAATTTACTAATGCTTATTTCGAAAATGTCTTTTAAGACTATGAGAATGCAAAAAGATTTTTTCACAAATTTCGCATTTAAATGATTTTTCTCCTATATGTTTTCTTTCATGTAATTTTAGCATCTGTGAATCAGCAAAATGTCTATGACAATGATCACATTTGAAATTTTTTCCATGAGTTAAAAGATGTGTTTTAAGTGAATTTGAAGAGGGAAACATTTTATTGCAAGTTACACATTTGAAATAATGAATTGTCAAATGAGTTTGATAATTATTTGGATCACTGAACGTCTGATTGCATATTTTACAAATGAAATATTTTTCTTGTGTATGAGCATTGAGATGAGACTCAAGAGATGTTGAAGATGTAAAATTTTCATTACATAAATGACATTGGAAACGTTTTACGAGAGTAGAGGCCTTTTTATTCTTATATTTAAAAAATTGATCATTTTTTGTTTCATTTTTAGAAGCATTATCTACAAAGTGAGAATGTGATCTAAAATCATAATTTGAAAATATTTTTTTACAAATTTTGCATTTGTTTTTTCCCAAAAAGTGAACATGAAAATGTCTTATAAGATCTTTCATACTAAAAAAAGATTTATTACATTTTGGACAGTTAAATTTATTATTAACTTTGTGGATTGAGACATGCCGATTAAAGGCTTTCGGGTTTTCACATTTAAGTTTACATATCAGACATTCAAGATGATTTTTATTATATTTATTTATGAGCTCTTGAGATGTTTTCTTATTCAATTGTCTTGATTCTTTTTCATCTGAGATGGATTTTTTATTACTTGCAACCTTTTTTTCAACTAAAATACAAAGAGAAGACAAAAATTATTTTTTAAATAATCTCAAATTAAGGGGAGTAGGAGAGGACGTCTAAACATATTTTAAATGATCGTAATACTTTCTCTCTATATATATTTCATATATAGGGTAAGAGAAAGAAAAAACTAGACTATTATAAGGATTTCATCAGTAAAATACTAGTACTCTTTAGCCGATTTTGATTAAAAGCTTATTTTCACGCCCTTGTGGGGTGCCTAACTTAAATATAAAATTTCAATACATATATATTAAAAATTCTGTGTAGCCTCGATTTATCGTGTTTGAATAAATATTTCAGTTTCTAATAACAATATATCATTTTCAATTATTTTTTCCACTTTAGACAAGAAAATAATCTAAATGTATTGTATTCTATTCTAATATTAGGCTCTCGTTCTGATTAATAAAGAAGAAAGGGAAAAATAGCAAAAAAAAAAAAAAACACACTGTGAATATAAGCATCCAGAGGCTTTGATTATGGCTCCTGTCTTCATTTATTATTGTATTCTGTCAAAATTATATATATATATATATATATATATATATATATATATATATACACTGTATAATTGTAATGGGTACGACTAAACATTGGCGCTCACTGTACACTGTACGTCAGAGCCAATATTGTTGGGGAGAGGAGGGTTTGCTTTTTTTAAAATAAATAAATCATTCATCATTAAATCATCATCATCTTTTGGCAATTTTATTTAACTTAAACTTACTTACTTAAAGGAGACCATTATTAAAAAAGAGTGTTTATTCAAAAGATAAAAAGTATAGTGATAATTTAAAATGAAGAAACAAGATATATAGTCTATATAGGCCTATATACTGTATATATATATATATATATATATATATATATATATATATATATATATAATAATCAAAAACAAAATTCGTGACAAATAACCTAATCCTAGGAGACTCTATATAACGAATATTTCATAATTACCTTTTTCCTTCAAAATATATCTATTTTTGATAAATGAATCAATTTGTAATTTCAAGCATTTATCCATATGCTTCTCTAAAAATTTTACATTTATAAAACACATTTTACACATGATGCAAGGAAACACAGGACCTGAAAAATACATTTTTATATTTCACATTTCTTTAATTGCTGAAGGTGATATAGGGAAATATAATATTTCTAAATAAATGTAACTTTAAACTCCACTGGAGATGGAATGGGGCTAAGGAGCCGGAGTTAGTATTTCATTACTATCAAATTCTATGCAAAATTTAAAGAAATTTGGAACTTGAAAAATGGGTATAAAGATTGACTATACATTACCTATATGAATTGGATATTTTTTTTCTTCATAATTTGTTTTAATTTGATTTTTCTTGTCAAGATCCATCATTAGAATAGTTATCTTCGTGAAAACTGGCGTGTCTTATGATCTTTTCAATCTATTATCAATACGTTATATTTGACAGTTGATTGAAAAGATAAATGAAAAATTAAATTTAAATTAAACTTGTGAAAATAAATTAGAAATCAGAAATAAATTTTATTTGAAAAATTGTCAATCAACATGCCATTTGCTTTTAGCTTGTTCCGCTAGCCCAGAGAGGGCTCAGCTACCATGGCGTTTTTTTCAAAAAATATTTATTCCCTTATCTCTATCTTTCTCTATTTATATATATAAATAATAGAAATAAAGTGTACCAGGCAGGAACTATATTTATTTAAACAATTACTTTATTTTAGTTATTAGTTTTTTTAATTTTCCTTAAAAAACACCCAATATTTTTATATTTGCCGCACAACATTCCCAAACTTTGACAGATAGCTTTTGTCTTGCTTCTGTCATTTCTGATTCTTAGCTTTTTACAGGGAATAAATAAATAAAATGGCTTTATATCAACCAGATATTAAAGTAACCAATATTTCACAGATCCTAGATTAATCTACTCTAATTTTTATATATTTAAAATTTGTTCAATTACTTTATTGAGATTTGTGAGATGGACAACATATATCCTATACACATAGGTAATATTTACATTTTATAATCTAATCCTTTCATTTGACTACTAAAAGGGTTAACAATTTATTTTTAAAGGAAAATGATAAATTTCCAAATAAATGATGATTATTTTACATGACAGCTTATAGACCTAACTATGATTTAGAACTTGGGAAGACCACCAGTTACTGAGAGGAATCGTGTTATGTTTATTTAAGGCTGAACGCACACCAATTGAGCAAAAACTTTTTCGAACAAAACGTTTTTGATTAATCGTGTCTAAAACTGTTTTTTCAATGGGCTCTTCTATGGGCCAACGCACACCGAGGAGGCAAAACACAATTTAGCATGATCGACATCATTGAACAAAATGTTTTGCCATTGAGCGTTTTTATACCACAATTTATGCAAAAAGGGAGAAACATGAAAATTGTTTACTTTTAAACATGTTCCCCAAAATGGACTGTCTGTGAACAAGATATTTCAAGAACGAAAAGAGCTCCAATGTTGAAATTTCATATTTAACAAATAGGTAGAGCCTTGTTTGAAAAAGATGGAATTTTTTCAATTAATGCTCAAATAGACTGTTGATTAGCCAGTCAATATATCGTTTAAGATAGCAAGTTTGCGAGATATGTTTGTGCTTATGATTGGGCAAAATTGCACCCCCTGGAGTCGAACCAGGACCTCCACGCTTTCGCGTAGGATAGTCCACCTGCCGCGAACGTGTGGAGGTCCTGGTTCGACTCCAGGGGGTGCAATTCTGCCCAATCTAAAGCACAAATATATTTCATATTTAAGTTAGGTACCTCCATGACATGCAACACAAAGCTTTTGAATCATTGTTTTCCATTAAAAAAGACCTCATAATCTTTTTTTTTAATATCGTTTAATATATTTATAGACAACTATCACCCAGACAAATGGAATTGGTTTGGATTCAGTGTGTTCAATACATTATTTGTAAGTAGTAGTAATGGAAAACAATGATAGAAAAACTTTGTTGTCTGTCAGGGAGATATCTAACTTAAATATGAAATTTCAACAGAGCTCTTTTCGTTATTAAAATATTTTGTTCACAGACAGTCTCTTTTGAAGAGTACACATTTTTACTTTTTAGAATCAGAGACCATCAAAATCTAAATTATTAAATCGAATTTTTGACATGGCCGTAATACAGACCACGCAGATTGTTGTATAATGAACGAACCTCACAGCTTCAATAGTTTGTGAGTAATTTATATTTTAATATTAAATTTTATATTTTCAGGTCCAGTTCTTCCTTGTTTCCATTGTAATATGAACTTTATAAATTTAGATTATCTTGAAAAACATAAGGAAAAATGTTTAAATAAAAATATTGATAATGTTATAAAATATAAAATAATTTTTACTAATTTACAAAAAGGTAAGAATAAATACAGATAATTAAAATTTAATTTATAAAATTAACTTAAAAACTATTTATTTTTTAGGACAAATTGAAGAATTTGAAGAAACTAAAATATTAAAAAGAGGTAAAAATTATTTTACATAATAAGTTTTTTTATACTTATAAATCATTAGGGGCAATCCCAAGAGAGACTCAAAGACACTTTTGGCCAAAAAAAATAAATAATTTCATATCAAATTTAATTTAAAAAAAAGTCAATAATAATTAGGAGAGGACGGAAACCTTCCCGGGACACAGCAGCCAGGTAAAATAAAAAACTTTATATCCTGTCGCCGACGTTTCGAGCGCTGATACATGATATTAATATACAGCACCGCACTACCTGTACTTTTGTTGACAATTCTGCTTGCCCTGAAGATGAGTGAGACTAGCGCTCGAAACGCCGGCGACAGGATAAAAAGTTTTTTATTTTGTCCCGGGAATGCTCCCGTCCTCTCCTAATTGAATATCTACAGCCTTCAAACTCAACAATTTATCAGTCAATAATAATAATAATAATTGCTTTTTATCTCAAATTTCTTACTCATCCTGGGCTTCCTCTAACCTTCCTGAACATAAGAATTTTGGCCACTTCTCAAAAAATAAAAAATCAAAAATCCTCCCCCACTCTTATATTGTAGTTTTCTAACATTAATATAAAATTTTGTTTATTTGTTTTTAGATCCAAAGTTAAGAGATAAAGATAAATTAAATCCTCTTAAAATTAAAAAACTTCAAAGAAAACCTACAAATATTCCTAATAAACATAACACTGCTAAAGTTTTTGAATGTCACATTTGTCAAAAAATATCCGATAATGTCCATATACAAAGGATGCATGTCCAAACGCACAAAGTTGATAATAATTACTGTTGTAATATATGCAATAGAACGTTTTCACATTCAAGTGACTTTAAAAAACATCTTCAAATACATACAGGCCAAAAGCCGTTCAAATGTAATAGTTGTGATAAAATGTTTTCCCGTTCAAGTGATCTTAAAACGCATCAACGAATTCACACTGGTGAGAAACCTTTTAAATGTGATCTTTGTGGAAAAATGTTTACAAGACTAGGACATCTTAAAAAACATTTGCAAACACATACAGGTGAGAAACCTTTTAAATGTGATATATGTGGAAAAATGTTTTCTCAATTAGGACATCTTAAAACACATATCCGTGTACATACTGGTGAAAAACCATTTCAATGTGATTTTTGTGATAGATGTTTTGCTCAGATAGCTCATCTTAAAAAACATTTACGAATTTATCATTCATAGCATTTCTTTACAAGAAAAATATCTCTAGCTGAAAACAATTAACTATCTAAAATTCTGTACATCATTTGCTACTTGTATATCTATATACAGAAAACTCATAGAAACTATTTTTTTCCACATATTTATGGCCAGGCAAGAAATTTTAAAATATACAATTGGAAGGTTTGAATTTTCATACAAAGCATTTTTTTTTCTAAATTCCTATTATTTACCGAATTTAGATGTGAGAAACATCTCAGTTCTTCTTGTTCGCTGCACATCTCTGCATTTGTATCTCTTTCGGAGTTGTACTGCCCATGCAAGTAACACTTCCCTAAGGTAAAATTATTCTTCCATTGCCATTTCCCTGCCATTATCATCTGAAAGTTGCCATAATGCAGTGCTTGCGAAATTTCCGCTGTAGGCTTCCTATACTTTAAAATTTCTTGCCAGACTAGTGTAGAGAAAAGTTGTCCAAAAATAACAGTCTCAAGTGTTTTTTGATTTGAAAAATACTTCTTTAATTACACAATATAAAAAATTTGTTGTATTAAAAAATTTTCTTAGTCAATGAACTGATTGGAGGGACACCTGTTTACATTATTTCATTTGACCAGTATAAATTGAGTCAAATTTAAAATTAAATATTATATAGCATATACTATAATATTATCATATTAAAAAGAAGTGAAAAACAAATCAAATAACAGTTGCGACTTTTATTTTGCTTATTCCAATAAAAATGTAAAATAAGCTATCTTCCTTTTACTTTCCAAAAAAAAAAAAATATTAAAAAAAAAAAAAAAAAAATTTTCAGTAAGACCTTGATATTTTAAAAAACTATGATTCCTATTTTAAATATTTCATGAATTTTTTTATATTTCCCTCTGAGGCCAATTAGGGTAATACTGTATACAGTATTTTACGGTCAACTGAGGGACGTTCCATTCCGCACACTGTTTCCTTGCTTCCCTTGATTCTTAAGCCCGGTCCACACGCTCCGTTTTGCACAACCTTTTAAGTCTGCGCGGTCTTAAGACGGAGTGAAAACGTTGTAATTTTGAGTGTCCAGACGGCGCAGTCATATTTGTATTTTTTGCTCAGTCTTGTGTGATATCGTCATGGGGTAGGTTCTCCTGTGGTCAATTTTTGCATGCTCTCTCGTTAGAAAAAAAAAATTTTAGAACATCTTAGAAGTACCGGGCGTTCGAAGTGGTCGCGTAACTGTATCTCTGGTCGTGGTTGCATCGATTTCTCTGAATTTTTCTACTAATTTTTCATAAGCATCCCCCTTTTCCTCCCTGTTACTATACTCCTTCGATTTAACACGCCATACATGGGAAACTTTCATAAAGTGCAATAAAATCAGTTAAAAACTCTCTAGAACATTGCCGAAGGTCAGCCATCGTGGAGTGATTAGGGAAAACTGAGGAACAAAACGATTCGAAACATAGAGCAAGCGTCCACATGCACCGACTTGTCCGCACAGGTCATGGATTTCAAAACTAATTTGCTCAGTTATCGCTGCAACTGTACCGTCTTCCCGCCGGGCTCAAAACTGCGCAAATTTCTGTCCACACCAACGTTTTAACTGCAACGTGTTGAACTGCGCAGACAAAAGGTTGTGCAAAACGTAGCGTCTGGACCGGGCTTTAGATTATCATTAATGACATTTGTCAACATCTCTACCTCTCGGCTACGAGGAGGGAGGAAGGTTCCATGTTTATAAATTTTACATCTTGAATTATAATGTACCAGTAAACAAAATATATGTTGACATAATGCCTGGGATCCCAGGTTTACTATATGGTGTTGGATGCGGAAAAAAGACCTAAAAACAAATTTAAAAAAAAAAAATATGTCGAAACAAAAAATCTGGTGCTTGCTGTACGACCAGTCACCATGGGCGTAACTAGAGAGGTGCCGGGGGACGCCCCCCCTCCCCCCCCCCTTCAGCTTCGCTCCTCCGCCGAAGGCGGGCAAGTTTATTGCCAATTTAGGATATGCATGTGTTCAGATGTTAAGAAAGGCTCTTGAGTTCAAGCTAGGGTACCGGCTGGGGACAGCTAAAAGGTTTATTACTACTCTATTCTTTTTTATTTTCAACTGGTTGCGTAGCTCCTCCCACAGCCCCTAGTCGTATACCTGGAAAGCTGAGACTCGGAGCTACAAACTTTCTCTCTAATTTCCAAGTCAACTTCCCTTTTTTAAGAAATTTATTTACTATGTTACTGGTTCATGAACTATATGTGTACTTAATTCATTCAATAGATTCATTGAAAATTGTGAATTTCTATAGAACATAAACTTATATACATACCGGTACATTTTCCCTTTTCATTTTTATATATAGAGATTATTTTAACGGTTAATTATTCATGAACTTAAGATTTTTTGTGAATCATATCCTTTCCGGGACGCTCCCGGTACACAGACAAAAAATTTACGCCGATATTTTAGAATTCAAAATGTAAATAAATAAAAAAAATCGTAAACATGCGTAAATATTTACATTTTATTACCATGGCAATTATTTCTCCTAATTTTTATTTTTTTCTTATTTTAACGGTTAATTACTCATTAACTTATTGTTATTTGTGAAACAAAACCTGTCCGGGACTCTCACAAACATACACAAAAAAATTCATCAAAATCGGTTCAGTCGTTTAGGAGGAGTTCAGTCACATACACACGTACAGAAGAATTATATATATAAAGAAGAAGAAGAAGAAGATAAGATAAGATATAAAGATTTTCCCCAATCACTCTCTTGCCTTACCCTACATCTCTCCCCCTCGCTACTGGAGTGGGAGGAAATTTCTAGCGCTCTAACAATGGGATACTTTTATTTTTTTTTTTTAACAAAACATTCACACTTTTTTCTCATTCACACTCACACTCACACACACATTCACACTGTCTTTTCGGCAGCTCAGGCCATATAAGACATTTACGATATCCGTTATTTATGAATTTATATATATAGGGGTCCAGGCATTTTTATTTAAGCCATCTGGTATCCAGATGGCTTAAATAAAATCATCGGACTGCCTGGGGTCCGAACCCGCGACGTTTGGTATATGAGGTTAGCACGCTAACCTCTACACCACGCCCCGTGGGCACTTTTATTTTTTAAATTTATTTCTTTTATAAAATGATATCTTTTAATTATTGTAGTTTTATGTATTATGTATTTTTATATAAATTTAATTAATATTTCAAGTAAATATTCAAATTAGTATTAAACTAGATTTTTTTAAAAAGATGGAATTTTTTAAATCAATCTCCGGTTTAATACTTTGCCTTCC
>JAKCPI010028147.1:0-32597 GCA_023213315.1 Euborellia annulipes | reverse complement strand
TAAAATCGCACTTTTTCAAAATTTTAACCCCGATGAGGCACGGGTTAACGTTACCCAATTTAGCTAAAACTTTGCCATTATCATTTTCTAGCCAAAAGACAACTTTTAGGAGGTTCGGCCGAAAGAAATTAAAAAATTTTGTTTTTTGCGGCCACCCTACTGTATATATATAATCGAGGGGGCGAAGCCCTCCTGAGCTAGCTGCGCCGCCCGCCAAAGGCGGGCAGCGCGGCTAATTTCTAAATAAATATTGTTCACAGTTTTTAACATGCGTCTATTGATTTCCTATTTTCCAATTGTTAAGTTAAGATTAAAAACGCGATTTTAATAACCTTAATTGAATAATTTTCTGAAAATTTTCAGTTAAACGCCTACGATCCGAAAAAAGTTTCACTTGCATCGTGGTTTCATAAAACCACACAATGATTTTTTTTAAACAATTTTATTTTCGGAATTCAGTAATAATAGAAATATTATTTTATTTATAATATTAAAATAAACAAAATTTTTTAGCTTTCCGAAGCAGGCAATTGTGAGTTTGAGCGTTCTTGGATGATTCCGGTGCTAAAAGTCGGCATCCAACGATCTCGGTTACAGTTTTTTCAAGATTACTTTGTACCTTTAGCAACAATGTGCAAGTAAGATCAAAGAAAATTATTATTAAATATTTTTATTAAAATATAATTTTATATATAAAAATTTTTCAGAAAAAGGAGTGAAGATCTCTCTGGAAAAGATCGAGTAGCATCTTACAGCTATAATTTATTGAGTTTGCAAATCTGGTCTCTTTTACAAAGTTTTTGCAACTATCCTACAGACGTTGTCCCTAATTTCAAGGTAATGTCACACTTAAGTTTTAAATAATAATTAGTTAAGGCGACATAGGAGTAAAGTCCCGATACTTGACTGCCCCGAAACATTTTTCTCGTCTGCTGCGATACAAAAAGTCCCAAGTCTCATGTTCCCCATTCCCTGTCAAAACGGAAACATAAGGTTGCATAACGTTTTGTAATTTGGTAGGAACTGTCAAAGTTCGTATTTTCAAACTTTTTGCGGCCTATCTTAGACTACTAAAAAAAAAAACAAATAAAAATATGAACAATAAAAATTATTTGAAGGATGTGTTTCGTTGATGAGGTTGATATAGATAATTGAAGCTTGCAGCTACTCTCATCTGCCAAGGACAAGTAGGCGATATGGGAAAATTAAAATTTTAAATAATTTTAACTTTTTATTATTATCTTTTCAGGTCGAGTGGATTATAATCATCACTTTCGGAAAGTCCTGAAGATGGAATTATGTTTCCGAAAGTGATGATTATAATCCACTCGACCTGAAAAAGATAATAATAAAAAGTTAAAATTATTTAAAATTTTAATTTTCCCATATCGCCTACTTGTCCTTGGCAGATGAGAGTAGCTGCAAGCTTCAATTATCAATAAAAATTATAACCTCAGGGTTAAATTCTTTGTAAGATTTCTAAAGAAAATTTAAATCAATTTTTCAGAATATTGCCCGGACTCTCGGAATGGCTCTTAAAGAACATAAAGAGCTTCGAATGAGCATTCTTTCAGGTCTTCGGCGCCTATTAACTCAATCAACAGAAGATGATGTTAAGGCAGAATTGGGTCGATTTGCTAAGAATTTTTTGCCAATTCTTTTTAATCTCTATGTCACTGATCAACGTGCATTTGCGACTGATGAAAAAGGAATTCATTTTGTTTCTTTCGAAGTTATACAGGTGATTATTTTTGATATATCCATAACTAATAAGCATGATTAATCATTTCTATTTAATTTTTAATTTTCTAGCATTATTTAACCATTTCCCCGCCTGATCAATTGGCTATTCTTTATGAAAAAGCTCTGGAGAAATTACCAGAACCAGGAAACGAGAAACGCCTAAACAAGCCCAAGAAGATGAAATCTAAAAAAGATTCTGATATGGATGTAGAAATCGCAGAGAATGAACCAACAGAGAAAAAGAACGAAATATTCACAGACCAGGAAGCAATTTATAGCCGTGTTTGCATTCTGGACATTGTAAGAGCCCTTGTGCCCCATCAAACCAACAAAGAAAAGGTCCTTGAAGCTTATAACAAAGCTGCCAGTCCTGGGATCGGCCTCTATGGTCGTCATTTGTGCGGAGTGCAGAAGAGGAGTTATCGTCTCATGGAGGTGATTCTTGATCACCCGCTGATTATTGAAGATGGAGAATTTCAAAAACAAGTTAGAGATGAAATTATTCAGCAAAATTCCATCGTCCAAACTGGAAGTAAAGGTAAAAAAGATTGTTGATTATTTTTAAATAACGAGTTGCCTCTTCCGGTAGATTGAATTATTTCTGAACAACTTTTAAATTTATTTATTTATTAAATTTTGAATATTATTATTGTATCTTCAATACCTTCCGTCCACTTTGATCATTTCCATCAACTCTCTTCCCGATCGCACTGATTTAATCTTTGCCTCAATATGATTACACTCGTCATCTGATGTCTCCTCCTCAGGCCCAGATCCTTCTATTTCTGCTAACACAGCTTCTATTTATCCATTCTTGAAACCTCCTTCAGTCCAAAGCAATATTTTGGTAAATGACCCTTTTATTGACATGCATAGCAAACCGTACTCGATCCAATCCTTTCGATTTCGGCGAAATGAATTTGTATTCAATCGTTCAATCTTTCCTTCACCTTGAACACGATGAATTGATTATTCCTTTATTACAAATCTGCAATAAATATGAAATCTTCAGTGCCGCTTCAAATGCCGCCGCAATTGTTAACGCCTTATATAACGTCAAATTACTTTCTTCTAATTGTTTCCGCATTCCATGTCCATTGAGATTCAGAAATAAATTCAAATTTTCAATACCCATTTCTGTTAAAAGTAAGGCTTTAAGTTTATCTGGAATTTCTACTGACTTAAAATATATCAGCAAACGCTCAACAAAACTGCACCAAATTTCTTTTTCTGGTTCAAACTTTTCTTGTTTCGTTCCTTAGTACGCTAGTTCAATTACTCGTCGCCAGTTATTGTATCTTTAATACTATATAGAAATAGACTAGAGCTTGGAAGATAACGGCATGATTTATTTACAAAATAATAACTAAAAACAAATTTTTTTTTATCTAGGAGCAAGACTTCGCTGTTTGCAGAAATTATTAAACTTTAAGGAGAGTTGCACAGATGAAGAGTTCATCAATCAACTGATCCCAGAAGTGATTCTGTCTTGCAAAGAGATCAATGAAAAAACTAGAGCCCTTGCATATGAAATGACTGTGCAAATAGGCCAATTGTTTATGGTATGTTCTCAATCTTTATTTTTACTTATAATACAGAAATAATATTTATTAATTATCAATAATATTTATTAATTATCAATTTTAATATAATTTCAGGACGTTAATCCTTTGAAAACTAAAGATGAATGTATTCGTGATTATTTGGCGCTCGTCTTAGCTGGCCTTGCGGGGTCTCCGAATCTTTGTTCAACAACGATATTAGCGTTAACAAAAATTCTTCAAGATATGCATGGTAAGAATGATAGAAATTTTGCTTATACGAAAAAATTTACAACACCTAAAGAAAATGACTATACAAT
Organism: Euborellia annulipes; assembly: GCA_023213315.1. Classification (NCBI taxonomy): domain Eukaryota; kingdom Metazoa; phylum Arthropoda; class Insecta; order Dermaptera; family Anisolabididae; genus Euborellia; species Euborellia annulipes. Next base: position 28,993 of record JAKCPI010028147.1, on the reverse strand, counting down.
TTTTTTATTTTTAACGAGCATTAATTTTTTAGGAGATTTTACAGGTGGTGCCAGAGTTAAGTAAGTCCCAACCATGTGTCTTTTACATGTGATTATTTCATTGTTTTTTTTTTTTTTTTTTTTTTTAATATGAAAATTTTTTAAAGACAATTTTCGTGGTCCAGGTTTAATAAATTTTTCATTAAAAAATTCCATTATCTTCCATAATTTCATAGAGAAAACGCATTATTGGGACTTAACTTAGGCATTTACTCTGTATAGTCCTTATTTAATTTATATTCTGCATTAAAATGCTTTATTTTTTTAGAAATCATGCCAGAAGATACAATAACACTCATTTTAGAAAATGTTTGTGTGTTATTACAATCTGCAACTCGAGAAATTGTAGATGCTTCACTGAGTTTTTTTAAATTATATTTAAAGATATTTCATGTTATCGTGATCGGGCCAAAGCTTTCTAATATTGTAAGTATTTATAAAACCGAATTATTATTATTATTTTTGTAATAAAATTTATTTTTATTTTTTGATAGATGGAAGCTTTGCTGGGGATGACTAATGATTGCAAACGCCATTTCCGTCTAAAAACTCGAGGAATTTTCCTTAGATTAATTAGAAAATTTGGATATCCTCTAGTTTCCAAATTAGTTCCTACCTCCGATACTTTATTACATAAGCGTCTAAAAAATATTTATAAAATTGAAGCACGACGGAAACGTGGAAGAAGCCAGGATGATGATGATGATGATGATGATGAAAATGATAACGAGACCAACTCCTTTGTGTCTCGTCCCGTATCTAAGAGGTGAGATCATAAATTTACTTGTGAAATTTCTTTTCTAAAAATCAACTTATTAGGCCTTTGTTTATCTTATATTCATTTTTGTTGCATTCATCCCTTTCCAGAGCTGATCTTTTCATCCCATCGTTTCCATCTTCCTCCTTCAATTCATCGATCATTTTTCTTCTTCTCCACTTCTCCTTTCATTAGACAATTCCTTCTCAATATGTGACAATATTATCCAGTTCTTTTTCCTCAGAATAAGTATATTTCGTTCCTCTCCTTCTCTCCTTCATCCTTCACCTTGTCCGATATTCAACATTCTTCTCCAAATAACTTCAAACGCCTCAATCCTTTCCTTATCTCTCTTCAGCAATGTCCACGCCTCACAGTCATCCAAAGGAAACACTTGACCAATCTTATTCTAAAACCTAAATCCATTTTACTGGTCAAAATCCTCATAGCAATTTCTTAATTATTCAATATATGCAATATTACTAAAACTTGAAATACAGTATATGTAGGTATTTAATAAAAAATTAATAGACAAACATATTTGACCAGAAGCGAGAGGCGAAGAGGCAAATTCTCTCTGTCCCTTCCACTCTGAGTCACTCGGCGTACATAAATTTTTATTTTAAATATCCAAATCTAGATAAAATCAAATATATGTTCAATATATCATAGAATTCGGAAAAAAATTTACAATCTCTACAAGTAAGAAAGAAATGGAATTTTTTTGTATATTAAAATTATATTGAAACAGGCCATTTATTAAGATCCCATACTCGATTATTTTCTTATAATCGATTAATCCATTATTTTGCACAGCCCTATTATTATACTCAAAACTGAAGAATATTTCTGTTCAAAAAACCGCACTGCGCTTGAGAACAAATCTTTCTGATCACAGTGGAGAATTGGAGGTATCAGCCAAATTGGGATTGTCCAGGTTAATAAAACTCCCAGGATAAGACGTTTCGGCCTGAATTTATTTGGCCATCTTCAGTTATCGAGAATTATACACATAGTGCAAGTGCACATGTGATCAAACCAGGACTCGTCAATAATAAAAAATTCCATAGAATTTTTTATGAAGCAAATATATTTTATTATTGACGAGTCCTAGTTTGATCACATGTGCACTTGCACTATGTGTATAATTCCCGATAACTGAAGATGGCCAAATAAATTCAGGCCGAAACGTCTTATCCTGGGAGTTTTATTAACCTGGACAATCCCAATTTGGCTGATACCTCCAATTCTCCACTGTAATCACATCACAGCCACAATCTCAAAATCATCTTTCTGATCTCCAAAAAATTTATTCGTGATTGTTTATTAATCAAATAATTTTTTTTTTTTTTTTAGTTTTAACGAAATCCTTGATGGGGCTGTAGAAGATGTTGATGACTTAGAATTGGAAATGGAAGAGGACCAAAAACCAAGCAAAAAACGCTCCAAACAAAAGGGTCCCCAGGCATGGATTACCGAAGGCGGCGAATCTATACTTGATCTTATGGATCCTACAGTTAATCAAAATATTTCAAGTATGTCTCAAAAATAATAATTTAATAACTTTCCTTGTTAATATTATTTTTAATATACTTATTTATTTTTTATAAAGCAACAAATCCGGCACAAAAAGTTCAAGAAATGGCGAAGAAGAAAAATAAAGAAAATCCATTTAAAGTTACTCCTGATGGAAGATTAATTATAAAAGAAATTGAAGATGAACCTGAGGAATCAGAAAAAGCAATATCTAAGAAATTGAAAGAACTCTCCATACATTTGCAATCAGATAGTGGTAGGTCTATCTACAGTACATATATACATTCAGTATCCATCAAAGGACTTCCTGATTTTAAAATAATTAAAAATCTCGAAAAATAAAAACAATAAAAAAACAAAAGAAGAATACAAAAGTTTCGAAATTAGTTACATCTTTTAAATTAATTAATTAAAGTTATTTAATTATACGAGGGTATATAATCAGCGTGTCCTTTGATAGTCATCCCTCAATAGAATATAATAATTTATATATACAATTTTGCACTTTAACAGATGATGATGAAGATGATTTGGACGAAGCTACGACCATGAATACAATCCCCTTTAGCAAACTTGGTAAGCGTCCTGGTTCCACTGTATCTGAACAGACAACGACTTCTCATAACCACTATAAGCGTAAGTTAATTTATCTCATTAAATAATATAAGCAAATGTTTTAATACTGTATATAATTGTTTGTTTTAATTTAGCTGGAGGCTCAGGAATTCATCGTCCGATTAAAAAGCAAAGGATGCAATCATCAGCGTCTTCTCATGCTGGATCCGAATATAGAGCTAAAAAAGCCAAAGGCGATTTGAAAAAGAAAGGACAATTGGATCCTTATGCCTATGTTCCACTTTCAAGAAAGGCGCTAAATAGGAGGTGAGTCTTATTATATTGAATTTTTTTCTCTTACCTATAGAGAGAGTATTGCAATCATGTCAAAAATTCGATGTCGAGATTTTGATGGAAATATATGTTTTAAGGTCAAAAAAAGTTGGTGCCGCAAATTGGTCTTTTAGCATGAAGGAAATCAGCCACGAGGTTGAAATTTTATAATTATGTTAGGCATCCCCTTAGGCGTGAAAATAAGCTTTTGAACAAAATCGGCCAAAAAGTACTTTACTGAAATAATTTTTCAGGAGTAGGAAGATGTATGGCAGCCAGCTAGTGATAAAGAAACTCTATTTGATTATCGTCGACGTTTCGGGATCACGTCGATCCCATCTTCAAGACGATAAACTGTTGTTGTTGTTGTTTAGATGGATGGAGTCTTTCAGTCTTGGCCAGTACTATCGTTTCGGGCCCATTTGCCACAAATTAAAAATATAGCCCATATGCCTACGGCAATTCTCATATATATCTATATATGGTATATGCAAATTTAATTATTTATTTTGTATGAACCAAAATTGCATCCATCTAAGCAACAACAACAACAGTATATCGTCCTGAAGATGGGATCGACGTGATCCCGAAACGTCGACGATAATCAAATAGAATTTCTTTATCACTTGCTGGCTGCCACACATCTTCCTACTCCTAATAATTACCACTCAGCCATCGAAATTTCTTCTACTTAAATAATTTTTCAGTTTTTTCTCAATTTTCTACAAAATTGGCTCTAACGATTTTGATTAAAAGTCAACTATTTTTCATATGCCTTTCAAAAATTATATCAGTAAAATTTTTCGTGAAAATGTTTGATTTATACTTTACTGATGTATTTCAGATTTTTCAAATTCATTTTCCGGCTCTTCCTTCCATAGAGCCAATGTTAAATCCCCATATGGGGATTTGCATGTTAATTTCAATTCCCCTTTGGAACTTCACATTTAAAAAAAAACTTTTCCAATTCTTATGAAATTTTGTATTTATTTAGGATTCTCTATTTAGTATAAAATATCCAAATGAGATTACAATTTTGAAAAATAACCTTACTTTAGCCCAGTGGGTCAGACACTGACTGATATAATTTACTTAGTTTGATTGTTCTGGCGAACTCATCATAATTCACGTCTCAATCCGTAACCCTAGCCTAAGATAATTTAAATATATCTGAATTGAATACGCATTGGTTGTTCTTATGGGGCTCTATATTGACAAGATGATCAACTCTCCCTTATATTATAACGGATTATATTAATATTTTTCTAATTTTTTGCTTTTGTTTTTAGGAAAAAATTAAAATCCTCAGCTCGAGTTTCCAGCGTGGTAAATAGTATGAAAAAAGGAGTTAAAAAAGGATCAAAGGGCCGAAAGAAATAAATTATTTTAGCAAGTTTTATGAAGCCTATAGTGCAAATCGCATTTGATTAATACAAATTTGTTTCTGGGAGAGAGCTTTCCCTCTTGCTCTTTGCCTGGCGCTCTAGGCAACAAGAAAAGCCTTCGAATCCCACGACTGATATTTAAATGGGGATAATCTCTTTTATTATTATAAACTTACACAAGATGCATTAATTATTTTATTATAAAAAAAAGTAGGCTATTTGTATATAATGTCAAGATAATAAGCTCTATTGATATTTCATTATAAATTTTTATTAATATATATATATATACTCTATATACCCATTCGCGGAGGCCTTTCAGAACATAGTATAAGCTCATATATATGAAGTTAGATCAACTTTTTATTACTATATTTTTCTTTTTATTTTTAACCCGTCATTTATGAAAATTAAAATTACTTTTAAACATAAATTAAACTTTTTTTTGACAGGAATCAAATATTTTTATGCCTAAAGGGTAGGTTTATATCTACAGACATCGAGCGTGCCAGACAAGGACAGACACCGTCGTCGGCGTCGGACGCAGCTGCTCTCACTGGCAGTTAACAAAACACGTCTGCGCGGTGCCGATACTCTATTCACACTGCCCGGCAAGTAGCCACAGACATGAACCGCGCAGACAAAATATTCTTTCCGAGAGAGTCGGCGTCTGCGCGACCGTGTTACGATAGATATAAATAGGTTAATGTCTGGGACGCTCAATGTCGGTAGATATAAACCTAGCTTAATATGTTTGTCTGTAATGGCGCAGCTACAGTTTGGTCCGCTTCAAGCCATCTACTCCTAAAAAAGGGTACTCAGGGCGGATCAGCTTTAGCCTCGCCAGTAGCGCGACCAGGATTTTCTCCTGGGGTGAATTTTGTCATCTTTGAGAGAGAATCCTGTTGGCATGGTATTTGGTGTTGGTGTTATTGTTTATACTCATTATATTGTGTTTATCTCAAATAAATTTTCCTTTATAAACATTTTCGTCCTATTATTTTAACAGGGCATGGGCAACAAATAAAATGTCTTAGTTTTCATCTATTCCTTCAATTAAAAGGAAGAAAATGTGGAAATTCGCTGTTCGAAATTATCTTAAAAGCACGGTCAATAAATCAGAATAATCAGAATAAATTTAAAATATTTCCAAATATACAAAATTTCTTTGGGATATTTCGGCCGCATCACACAGCCATCCTTAGCCAAGACTAAAAATACATTAAAGGGAACAAGGTTAAACAAAATATACATTAGCTAGCTCCTCTACAACTCTCGTTTGATTTCCAAATGCCAGTCAGCCAGGCAAGGCCTCCCAATATAAAAAAGGAGATAATCTCTATTTATAGATGGATGGATTTGTCAATATAAAATTAATTAATAATATTTTGTATTTACAGGTGGTTACTCGTCAAGGATTTTTCGTGTTTTCCGGGTGGATTGGAGATTTAAACCAACGATGAGGTTGAATAATAAATTTTATTTAGGCCAACTGTGTACATTTCGTTCAGTTTCGGCATAAGCCATCCTCAGGGCCTGTCAAATATTTAAAATTAGAATCAGATTATCATTAAATTATAATAGATTTGTGACAATTGCCTAACGACGTTACCTGGCAATAAAATGTCGCTCATATTTTGTCAAAGTTCTTAACATGAGTTGCACTTAATAATTATGAACTGAACAAAATGTACACAGTGGGCCTAAATAAAATTTATTATTCAACATCATTGTTGGTTTAAATCTCCAATCCACCCGGAAAACAGGAAAAATCCTTGACGAGTAACCACCTGTAACTACAAAATATTATATAATCTCGTCTTGTCTGTTTTAAAATTAATTAATATTTCTTAAAAAGAAACATGCAAGGCCCTCCCGGCAAGCCGGGCACTCGCATATTATTACGTACAAACAGACATTGGTTTTTGGGGTGGAACATAGTTTTTTTTTTTTATCAAACATTACATTATTGAAAACATGATAAAACTTAGATCTAACACACAGGGCCGTAACGAGGGCGTGGCAAAACAGGCGCCCGGCACGGGCGCAACTGGACTGGGGGCGCAAAACAAAGGGGACCGACCTAGTTGTGGTTTTTATTTACCAACATATTTAATTTATTAATCAGTGAGGCGCTACCGGGGAGAGGGGAAATGACCAATTTTTAAAATTTTATATTCAAAATAAAATTTAATTTCCAAGAAAAATATTTTTCTCAAATCTTGGGGGAGGTAATTAATTACCTCCTTTACTCCCCCTCCCTTAATATAGACCTATTTAGTTTCAGATTTACAATTCCTTGAAACTTAATTTTATTACTTTAGAAAATATAAAATTTTTAAGATGATTACGGCGCTACGAATTTCGTTTTTCAGTATTATAAATAATAGTAGTATCTGTGGAGTAGTAATTGATCTTGAAATTTGTACTTAATTTAGAAAATATAATATTTTTTAATGTATTTTACTATATATATAACAAATTTAATTAATTAATTGTTAATATTTATATAATGATTATTATTAATTTATTTATTCTTCATTAATTTTATTTTTTAATAAACTTGTATTAAAAATATGGTCTTTGTAACAGGAGTGATCAGGAGAATAGAATAGTAAAGGAGTGTGTTGGCGCCAACGAAAAAAATAACCTCCTCTCTGATTTTAAACTCCGGGTATTTGCTAATTTATCATATAAATTAAGAGGAAATCCATCTCATGCTGATTAGTGCTGCGACCCTGTGGAGACTTTTAGAACTATAAGTATAATTTTTAAAGTTTCCACAAGAGTGCAGCACTAATCAGATATTTTATTCAATTATTAGTTTTCTTTCTATACACAATATATATTTAATACCCGGAGATCAAAAACAGAGAGGAGGTTATTTTTTTTTTGGCGCCAACACACTCCTCTACTATTCTATTCTCCTGTTACAAAGACATGTTTTATACAAATAAATTTATTAAAAAATAAAATTAAAACTTATGAAGTAACACCTGTTATAAAAAATATATTAATAATTATATTCCATTGATTGATTGGATTATATTATGTTATCGTCAAAAACATTTGTTTTCTAAATTAAATACAAGATTTAAAAGTTATTATTGCACAGATTTTACTATTATGCAATAATACTGAAAAACGAAATTTATAGCGCTATATAGCCTATTTTCTAAAATAAAAGTAAGTTTTAAGGTAATTTGGTCCAGAATGAATATTTAACTAGGGAATATTGGTTTTAACATTTGAGAATATATATATCTATATTTTTTCTATTCTGGGGGGGGAGGGGGTAAACCCTAAATCCCCTCCCCATCCCTGGTAAGGCCTCTGAGCCTCGCCAATAATTTTAGCTTTCAGAGGGAGATAGAATAAAATTATTATGAAAATTTGTTTTGTTTATTTTATAAGAATAAACAGTTAAATAATAATTTACAATATCTTGATTATTTGATATATTTATTAACATAACAATTACGTTTACATATTGACACTTGTTTAGTTGTTTCTCTATGAAAAAAATAAAATAAAAGGAAGACACAATGATGAATTAAGAAAATTACTTTTGAAATAATTATTAGTTTTTAAAAATGCCGTGAATATATTTCTTAAATGACCAAAGATTTTCGTTCCGACTAATCAAAATATTTGAGTTCTTTTGATTAGTGGAAGCAAAGGAATGGTTTTTCTGGAATATCCAACTTCTCAAGGCAGAATTACCACTTTGGATAGTAGAGAAGAGCCTCAACATCTTATTGCTCGGCTTGTGGCACAATGGGAGCCACAAAAAGTTTCGAGATCCTGGGGGGGGGGGTCAGGAAGATGACCCCAAGAACAAAAACATCAGCATTTTTTTGACTATGGGTCCTTTTGATAACTTACCTACCCCAACATTAAACTAGCCTCCCTATGGGGAAATACACGGTGTTTGTCCTTCAGCTATTTTAATGCTGAAGGACAAACACCATGTATTTCCCCATAGAGAGGCTATTTTAATGTTGGGGTAGGTAAGTTATCAAAACTAGATATTATTATTGAAAAGCAATGAACGGATTCGTTGGTACAGTCTGCGCCGTAAGTGCCTGATCTGTTAGAGAGTGGAGCCTTGAGCTTACAAAGTCAACCAAACCAATATTTTTAAAATAAATAAATCATCTTTTTTTAATGCAAGTGCTGGAGAAAAGCTATTTTTAAGATAAGGCTTAATAAAGCTAAGCTCAAAGCTCCACTTTAGAGCCTATCAGGCATTTGTGGCGTCCACTGTACCATTGAGGACCCCCTATCTCACATTTAAACGGTTCAATTCAATAGCATTTTTACAGTGATTTGTTCTGATTATAAATGAAAGGTATTTATTAAAAAATTTATTAAACAAATATTAATAAAACAATCACAGATATATATGAATTTTTGAAATTATTTTTATCACAATAAATAGGTCTTAAAAATAAAATATTTATAAATGAATATAACAACTTATAAATAAAATAAATAAATATAAAATTTATAAATATCATGGAGAATAAAACAAATCTAATATAAATGAATATAACAACTTAAGAATAATAATGAATGGATTTGTGGTAGTTATAATAAAAAAGATAATGAATATGGAATTTTTTCAAATTTATAATATATGAGTCGTAAAAATAAAAAAATCAACTAATAGGAAAGGATATGGAATGTATATCTGGAGTGGATTATCGAAATACTAATTCCTAATTCTGCCTATATGAGAGAAGAAGGATCAATTGGGACGCCTGTGACGTCACCAATAGTGGCAGCTAAACGCCGAGTGTGCTCAAGAACACAAGAAGATGTTGCTAAACCAAGATGTATGCAAAATAGCTCGTAGCACTTGACCTTTTTATTTTTTGGAAAACAAATTTCTGTTAATTTTCTAAAAAAATAAATAAATAAATAAAGGTGATGTTTTAAAAGAAATAAGATATATATATTCAGATAAATTACTTGTAAAAGTCTCCACATAAAATTCCAGGCAGTGGCAGATCTTTTAATACTGAATAAGAGACTCCTTTCGGTTTAAGCGGCGATCCCTAGAAATTATTTTTTGGTAAAAATAAATTTTATCATATATATTAGGTTAATTCTTTTTTCTATCTTCTAAATTTCACTACGACCATATCATATTATGGGGGTTCAGGAGGCAAGCTGTTCGCCGTGTTTTTGCCGATTTGCCTATAAGATGGCGTTAAGGGTCTTAAAAAAAGCCCAAAATATTACGAAAATTTGCCAACAGATGGCAGGATGGTAGGGGTATATATTTAATCTAAATGTTTGGATTCTAAAGGGTGATTCTTATGTAATTTCGAGTACTAAATTCAGGAAAAATAGTGAAAAAATTCACGTACAGTTTTTGTACAAATCATACTATTGTTATAGTACGATTTTCCCTTCAGGTGTAAATACTTAGATTCGACAGATTCTAAGATGATTTTTCATGTCCTGTCCTTCCCTTTCATCGAAATGTTTCTTAAGGGCCCCTTACACGGTCAATAATAATGACATTACTTTAAACAGATTGGCATTAATAAGCATGTGATTCTGGTAAAGTAATGTCATTATTATTGACAGTGTAAGGGGCCCTTAAAGCCCGGATTACACTAGCGAGCAGTAATGTCATTATTATTGACCGTGTAAGGGGCCCTTAAAGCCCAGATTACACTAGCGAGCAACGACCCAAGAATTGCTCGGCTCCAGTGTGAACAGTCTCCGAGTCAAACAGAGACGAACTCGCTTCACTATAATCACACGAATATATATTGAAATTTTAGCCTTTCCACACATATTTTGTTTTTGGAATATAAAATTTGGACTGTTCGATGAGTTTGAAATTTCACTTCCTGAACTCCCATCTTGACTACTTCCCAGAAAACCACCCGAGAACAGGGTGAAAGATTTCACCAAAACGTAAAAGAAATAGAAAGGAGGTATCAAGAACGATGGAGAACATTAATATGATTGCTGAATACTGTTAGATTGTGAAGAGAGAGTTAGGGGACAAAATATTCAAAAGAAACATCATATAAATATAGGCTTTTTTTTTTTGGAATGGGTGCAGACCTATAATGACCAATAGTCACATGCAGCCAGGAAGAAAATAAAAACAAAAGGAGAAGCATATAAGTGATCTGATAATACTGGCTGTTAGACTAGCCTGCCATCTTTTGTAAGAGTGTTGAACTATTTGGCCGTTAATTTTTAAATAAATACGAAATTTATTTTTGACTTCGTCCCCACTTTATTTAATTATTATAGGTTGGATATTAATGATTTTTACATTTTTATATTTAAAAAAAAATTAAAATTTTCATAATAGAACGTTTTTTTGCAGTTTCTATGAATATAAAAAAAAAAAATATTTTTTAATTAATCGTAGGACTAATTTCAAAAAAGCATTTTATTATGTAAAATGCTCACGAATTAAAAAAAAAATGCCTCAGTAGTTTAGGACTAAAGATTCAATGTGCCCTCCTGAAGGCCCTAAGTGGCAAAATCGTAAATCCGCCCCTGTTAGTAACTGATATCTAACGACATTATAATTAATTAATATTCTCTTTACTCACCACTGAATCCTCAAACCATAAGAAATAAGAATAACTGAAAGTCGTGTCTTTGCACATGACAGCAAAATGTCCTTCTTGTAGATGTTCACGACTAAATGCCACCATTTGCCATATCTAAAATTCAATTCTTTTAATAAGTAAAAATAAATAATAATAAGAATAAAAAAAAAACAAACAAAATAGTACCTTATTTTTTGTTAAAGCAAGAGTTTCTTCGCTATTGAAATCCAAACATGGAGTTGTGACTCGGTGATTTGTCCGATCAATATAAATGAAATGTACCAAACCTGGGAATTCTTCTAAATACTTGTTGATGGTTAGGGAAGCTCTTGTGCCCAGATGATTAAGGACAAATCACAAAACATAAATGTCTTTTAGGGTGAAAGTAAATTAATTAAATCGGGAGTTATAGAGAAAGTAATAATAAAATAAACAATATTGAATTACAAAATTAAAATTAATTAGATGTGTTATATAGTATATAAAGGGTGTCCCACAATAAAATAAATTATAAAAAAAAACTGAAGTAGATATAAATGTAGAGTAAGATTCAATATTAAAGCAGCGTTTTCTTATGTGATTATTTCATTGTTTTTATAAAAAAGATGGAAATTTTTATTGGAATTATCTTTGAGCCCCAAAAGTTTCCATTAATAATATTATAAGGAATGTCCAAAATTATTTCTTTTATTGTGCCCTTCCAGATTGACGTTTCGGCCACTGGTCTAGGGAATCTTCAGAGCATTTTTTTAAAACCCTTTTCGGCTACTGCGGCCATTTAGGGGTTAGATTTTTATTTAATATATTTAGAATACAAAGTACCGATGGCTATCGATGAACGTTTCACACGCTGATTGCTCGGGGTCACCAATCGCAAGGTTTTGCCGCGATCTTAGAGCAAAAATATTATCGTACATATAATTATCACATGTTATTATTGTACCTTCTATACAATATAAAAATATAATCTCAAACATACAGAATTAATATAGAGTACATTCCCGGAGGCGAGATTAAAGGAAAATGAAAATTTCAGCGACACATTCGCATGAACGGTGATAATTATATATACGAAAATAATATAGCTCTGAAGATGGCCTAGACCAGTGGTCGAAACGTCAGCCAATAAAAGAAATAATTTTGGCTTGGAATTTTTTTTTTGACTCCGCCTGATTAATATTGTTTTTGAAAACAATGAAATAATCACATGAGAAAACGCTTTGGGATAATTTAATATTTCACTTCACACTACCCTTTGCTGCACTTGAGAAACCAGAGAATATTTTCAAAATGGTAAAATGGTGTATAAATTGTATGGAATAAAATTGAAAAGTAGAATGCAGCAAACTAACTACATTTCTATCGTCTTCCGTTTTTTTTTTCTTTTTTATTTAAATGAGTCCATCATTTAAGGGGGGGTGCATTAACTTAACGAGGGTTCTAAAAATGAATACTTTTGAAAAAAAAAAACGGGAAAATAAAGAAATGTACAGGTTGTTACACTCTAATATTAGACTCGGCAAGTTTTATTTTTTTCATCAGTATTTTCACTTGATAATTTTGAGAATTAAATGTGATTAGATAAAAAATATTCTATTCTATTTCTAAGTAAAATGCAGCAAAGAGTATACGTTTTATATTTATTTTTAAATGAGTTATTCCTATGAGGGGAAATTCTGTAGCAGTCAGGGGCCCCTTTATGTGCCCCGCTGTTCACTGTATACCCGTATATATGTATATAGATTTGAAAAATTTCGGGAGGGGCCCGGGCACCCCCCCCCCCCCCCCCTTATATACGCCACTGCTAGCAGTTAATAAAAGTAATAATGGGCAGAATGAGAAGCTAAAATTTATTAATTAAATAAAAAAAGATGTCTTGTCCCTTCGAAAAATTAGATATGAATCTGCGAGTTTGTAAAATATTCGCTTTAGAGACTCGAACAAATTCGCCCGCCCAGTAATTTCGTGGGTAGAGAGACGCCTAGAACTTTGCCGGGGGGAGAATTTAACAAAATTTCATAATAATAATTTTAATTTGGAATTTTTGGTTGGAAGCCAGAGTCCAGACCCCCGGGGGATTAATCATCCTGCGGCTCTTTTTTAGACCAGCCCTTTTAGGCTAAATTATTTTTATTTAAAAAGGATATGATCCGAGAGTAAAATTCCTTAAAGCTTTAACTTTAAGAAATTCACTATAATCAGTTAAACGTTGCTTGACTATATTACTGACAGCTTCAATAGCTTCAGGTGCCGCAGTTAACGCTTCTCGTCTTAAACAGGCTAAATGCAATAACTCTTTTAATGAATCAATGAAACTCGAACTGCTTGACTCAATTCTTAGGACACATTCCATGTCATTTGTCTTCAAATATTCATTATATTTCTTCTTTATGAAGTCCCATTTGCTTTGGATTTTCTTAATACAATTATCAAATTCAATTGGTTTCTTACTACGGAATTTTTTTGTTCCATCAAATATTTTTTTAATGGATATTTCTAAATTTTCAAATGCCACTTTAATTCCGTTCATATCTTTTTGAAGTTGTATACTTTGAAGAACATTTAAAGCCTCAAAGGCTTCACAAATGCCAGATGAAATATTTGCATTTCCCAACTAAAAAAATAAAGTCTTTATTGAATATTCGAAGCAATCACACATAAGCAATAATAATAATATTCAATTATTAATGGAATGAATGATATTATACTAAGGTTATGAAGAAAAGACAACCCTTCGTATATGGAATGGCTTCTCATGTCTTTTTATAATTTAGGAAAACGCTCCACAATCGTATAATTTAATGCACTGAGGATGGATTGCGCTAGCCATTCAGACAGTGGCGTAACCAGGGGGGGCGAGGGGGGCGCGAGCCCCCCGCCCCAGGCGCATCGAGCCCTTGGCGCCCCCCGAAACCAACATAGGCGCCCTACGGCCTCTAAGATATAGCCCACCGAATGTGATTTTATCATATTCTTTTCATATATTGTCTTTAAAAATTGATTCTTTTCTTTTAAAATTATATTACAACTTGAATTCTACTATTTTAAATGGATTTAATTCCAAAAATAATAAATAACGTATATAGAGGATTTATAATTAAAATTTTTTTTATTTTGCAATATATAAGCCTTAATTTGATGTTTAATGGCTGTGGAGATTTACTCAGGATTCGTATAAGCCTTAATATTTAATTTTTTGAAATTCAAAATTTTTTTAAGCGTGAAGGAATTGAGCTATGAGACTGAAATGTTATATTCAAGTTAAACACCCCCCGGGACCGTGAAAATAAGCTTTTAATCAAAATTGGCCAAAAAGTACTAGTATTTTACTGGTGTAGTTTTTCAGTTTTATTCGATTTTCTCAAAATGAAAGGGCTTTTACCATTCTTCAGGCCCGCCCGAGATTTAGTGAATGAATAAACGAATGTCTAGCAATTTTTAAATAAAATTTCATTTGCATGCCCGTCCGCCCGAACCCGTTTATTTAGACTTGCTACCCGCCCGTACCCGCCCGTAATTTTTTCATGGGTAACGGGCCAACCCGTACCCGTGCAGGGCTCTAATCGGGGGTTCGGATCCCAGGCAGTCCGATGATTTTATTTAAGCCATTTGGATACCAAATGTCAAAGTCAAAGTCTTATATGGCCTAAGTTGCCGAAAAGACTGTGTGCATGTGAGTGTGAGGGTGAATGGGAAAAAAGTGTGTTGAAAAAAAAAAATATGGGGAATGTCTTCCCCGAGACTTTCTCGTATGTTCTTTTGGAATTACGTCTGGGTGTGTGTGTGAACGTGAGATTGCTTAAACACCAAAGCAGCTAGATAGATGAAATTTGGTATGTGCTCCTTACACTAAAATTTTAGATTTCTATCAACTTTTGGAGTAAATACGTCACTTGGAAGTAGTACTTTACCTAATATGATTTTTCAGAAATTTCGAAATTTTCAATTTCTTTGTTATATTATGATAAAATACTCAATTTTAAAAATTTTTTATCCTTTGATATTTTTCCGAAAACTGAATAGTTTTTGAAATAATCACAGAAGAAAACGACATTTTTCGTAAAAGCAAAGAAAAATCAAAACAAAATCATACAGGTGTCATTAAAAAACATGTAAATATAAACAAATTCATTTGTTTCCCAAATTCGCTGAGGAAATTACAGGATGCAAGAAATTTGCCCGCCGAAGGCGGGCAATTGCTCGCCGAAGGCGAGCACGGGGGTCCAGGGGGCGGAGCCCCCTGGAAAATCGGCGCCCTAGTTGAGCTTCGCCCCCCCGCCCTCAAAGGCTGGTTACGCCGCTGCATTCAGAAATATTTGTTTGCACTGTGACATAAAAAATCGAGCATATTGTTAACGCTCAGCTTTTTCTTAGATGGTACCAATCACCATAAATTGAATAAACAAATATCAACAATTTGTTTTCTAAAATATGATCTATATAATCATGTTTGTCAAATAACACGAACAGGGTGCGGCGCGGGAACTTCATTATTTTAAACAATGATAAAACAAAAAGTATTGGAGAAATCATTTTAATTATTTTTTTTACATAGGGGTAAATTTAAATTTTTATTTCCTCACTTTTTGAAAATGATATCTTGAAGGTGGCCGCCGTTCTGCTCAATTCAGTCGAAATCTGAAGACTTGGACCACTTTGACGAGCATTTCTCTGTCGATCTTGGCGATAGCATCCCGAATATTGTCCTTCGGCTGATCTAGGGTTTTCGGACGATTGGTATACACCAAGGATTAGCGTAGTAGGGATCAGTGGCGTAGCGATGGGGGGGGGGCTAGGGGGTCATCATGCCCCTGGCGCTACTCACAAAGGGGCGCCAAATGGTCGCAAAACAAAAAATTGCTGGGTAATTTTTATTTTTATTATAATTGATTTCTGGAAAATATATTTTAAATTTAATGCCAGTGTAATATAATAATTTTGTATATTTTACATATAATATTATATGGTTTTCGAATGGGGGGGGGGGGCGATAAAAAGGCATTGTGCCCCGGGCGCGAGTTAAGCTCGCTACGCCACTGGTAGGGATCGCTACATTTATCACCCTGTGATTGTTTTTTATGGAGATACTTCAAATCCTTGGTGTATACCAATCGTCCGAAAACCCTAGAACAGCTGAAGGACAATATTCGGGATGCTATCGCCAAGATCGACACAGAAATGCTCGCCAAAGTAGTCCAAGTCTTCAGATTTCGACTCCTCCAATGTATTGAGCAGAAGTGACCCCCTTCAAGATATCATTTTCAAAAAGCAATGAAATAAAAATTTTAATGTACCCATATGCAAAAAAAAACGATTAAAATGATATCTCAATACTTTTTGTTTTATCATTGTTTAAAATAGCGAAGTTCCCGCGCCGCGCCCTGTATTATAAGGAACAAAATCTTCCGACAAAAAACGGCGATAATATTTTTGATTATCTTTTATCTTACCTCAAACATTAGTAAAAGATAAACGCTGGGCTCCAAGACCACAATATGAACAACATGAGGATTATATGCGTCCCCATTTGGGCCCATTAATAAGCAAAGATGGCTTTTAGGGGCTTCAATTTCTCCAGGAACAAGTTCACTGACTTGAAACTAAAACGAATGAAATGTTAACAAAATAAAAACTCATAAACTCCAAATTTGAATTTTTAGAACACCTTATGCGAGATGCTCGATGAACTGAGAGAAACAGGACTTTGTTGAGGGCTATAAAATTCATCACTTGAATCGGCTGCGCCGTCACTATCAGTGCTATCAGCAAGTCGACATTCAATAGGAGCTAATTGATATGATTCACATAAGAGGCTTAAAAATAAAATATCAGCTCCAGACAGATCTGTTGTATTTCGACTATAAAAAAAAAATAAATAAATAAATAAATGAATTATATTAGAAAAAAAAAATGTTAAAAAAAATAAAAATACCTTGAATATAAGGCAAGAAATTTATTTTCAACTAAAATCATCGCGTGAATTTTATTAAATTCTGTATTTTGTTTGAGTTTCTCCGAAGCCTCATGTAATGACTTCAAAGTTTGATTACTTAAATCTGTATTGATGATCAATTGTTCAACGGCTTCGACAAGAACCGCTTGGTCAGATTCATGCAAAACACTCCAAGTGTCTAGCAATCGTGAGAGGAGAGTTGAGTACGTGAGATTCCTCTTCAAACTATATATTAAATAAAAACAAATCAAATTTTAGACTGGAATTTGCAACACCAAGCAATCACCGTTTATATCTATCTAAAAAAAAAAGATTAAGATCATTTTGTTGATGATAAATAAAGAAATTTCAATTTATTCGGCTGATTAAAAAATTAATTCCTTTAATCAGGATCCGAAGAAACTTTGAAGAGAGGAAATTAAATAAAAAATCTTTTTGTTAATATAGATAGCGGAAGCCCTCGGGCCTTGGTGTGGTGGTTAGCCCCGCCATTTAGACCAAGAAAATAATTAAAAACTCATACAGGTCTATTCTCTAGGCAAAACGCTAACTATTAACATCTGAAATCAGTGTTAATTCATTTTAACACCTTGCTTCAAATTAAAAAGACTTTTAATAAAATAAAAAAAAATCGATAGCGAATGGCAGTCAGGAAAAATAAAATCAGATAAAAATAAAATCAATTTCTATCAGATTCTTTTTTATTTGATTGTCGACATTTCGGACGTCAGCAGTCGCGTCCTTACGCAGGACCTATGATCAATACAATCTTCTTTTCATTTTTTTTTCCCTATACTTACAATCAATCGTCAAACAAATTCAGATGGACGTACTTTTAACGAAAATTGAAATTGTGCATGGAATAATAAAATTTCAACTGTTGAATTTATACAATTTTTCCAATTATTCCATGCACACTTTCAATTTTCGTTAAAAATACATCCAACTGAATTTGTTTGACGATTTATTGTAAGTATAGAGAAAAATTGAAAAGAAGAAATGATTGCCTTTGCTGATATTTTTTTATAATTATTTATTTTATAATTATTTATGTATTGATCATAGGTCCTCGGGAAGGACGCGACTGGTGTCTGAAACGTCGACAATCAAATAAAAAAAGAATCTGATAGAAATTGATTTTATTTTTCCTGGCTGCCATCCGCTAATATACAATTTTTTTTATTATTTGATATATATATATATAAAAATTAGCATTTACTTGCTCGGGGTCTCTAATTCAATGAATGGTGGTAAATAAAAGATTTTTCTTATTAAATCCCCTGGCTGCAAAGTTTCTTCGGATCCTGATTAAACCTTCACAGCCATAAAACATTAATGCCCAGTTGCACCAACATATCTCAAGTCTCAAGATCGTCTTACATCTTACATTTGAACTTAGAGTGTTGCACCAACATTTAATACGAACTTAAGTCCTGATTTTGAGCTTACATCTCAAGTAGTCAAATTTGGCGACTTAAGTCCCTCTCAGCCTGAATTCGTAACCTAAAAGGAGAATTGTGACATTTTATCTATTCAACTATCTATATAATCCCTTAGAATATATATTTTTTTTTTAATTAATCAATCTTATTGTTATTATTTAAAAAAAAAAAAATTATATTTTCATACTGCCTGTCAAGAATTTTTAAAAAATTTAGCAGGTATATTTATATTATATATAAAAAATTCGAAATAAAATTTGTTGAAGCATAGACGGTGTGTAAGTTTAAACTGTTTTTAATCGCTATAAATTGGTTTTTACTTCAAGATATTAATAGAAAACGTGAATATTGGTGTGGATGGAGCTGATCGGAGGTGAAGATTTTGATGTTTGCATAATGATATAATTGACAGAGAAGGTTTTGAACATAACCTCTTATTTTCAAAATATATCTGTCAAAATTCAATATGATTTTAAATAAATATATTAAATATATTTTTACTGTTAAATTTATTAATATATTAAATTAAAATATTAGCCTAAATTAAATTATTAATTTGTTTATTAATTAAATAAACCCATTATTAAAAATATAATATATTATATTAAATATTTTAAATAGATATTAAAAATAATAGATTTAAAAGTTGATTGAATTGAAGTGGCAGAAAAACGTCAAACAAAAAGTAAGTAAATTTATTTATTTTAAATTAAAAAAAAATACTGTAGATTAACTTACAATTTGTTTGTGTTTTTTTGTACCATTTCATTCAATAGTTTGTCTAGAAAAATATATTATGAAAATTTTTTCTTTTTTTATTCCCCAATGAGGGAGGACCTAGAAATACTTCACTTAATAAAATTTGTTAATATTTTTTTGTTGACAGAATTTGATAAAACAGATTAAAAGCTGATTATTTATTTATTTATTTTTATTTTGGTCAGATTTTGGTTAGCAAATATGTTTTTTGTTGTCCTGCAGTGCCGCCTAGTGGCTAATTTGTAACAAAAATGCGAGGTTGCCAGATGTTGTTTTTTCTTAAAGGCAGCTTGGGTAAGATCATTTGAAGATTCATTGGTGCAACGTTTTAAATCTCAAGCTGAGACTTGAGTTCAAGACGGACTTGACCAAGTCAAGATCTGAGACTAGTTGGTGCAACTGGGCATAAGTTTATTTCCTAAATCTGTGAAGACTGTTTGAAAAACTACTGTTGAAGTTTTTCTTATTCAATTTGTAGCTTACTTAGTTGAAAATAGTCACTAAGGGAGCGTACAAGTATTACGTAACGCAATTTTTGAAGATTTTTGACCCCCCCCCCCTCCCCCATGTAACGCGCCGTAACATTTTTCTGGACCCCTCCCCCTAGACGTTACGTAACGCTTAAGTGGCCATTTTTATCTAAAAGTCACAATTATGTTGCGCAAAGTATCGGAAAGTCGCTAAAATACCAGTTACGTAACGCGTTGTTCAACCCCCCCCTCCCCCCCTTGTAACGCATGGTAACTTTTTACGAGACCACCTCCCCCCAAATTGCGTTACGTAATACTTGTACGCTCCCTAAGGAATTATGCATTTCATGCACACATAGAAAAAAAGATGTCTCATTTCCATAATAAGACAGAGCACAAGGCTCGTTCAGATCACAAAATAATTTTTTAACATTTTACAAAGAACAAGAGCATAAGGCCGAACATGAATATGATTTTCTATCTATAAAAATACAAGGATAAATAAAAGCATTTCAATATATACGAGGTGTGTTAAAAAAGAAACCGAACTTTTGCTGTATCAGCTTTATTGCTTATTGTACAACATTTTAAGCACGGTCCCCTTCAAAATAGTCCCTTCTTTGACAGATCCTTTTCTGTGGAGTCTGTGAGGGTATGGAATGGCATCCCGGAAAGAGTCAGACGATTGCGGTCTTTGGCCGCATTTAAGGCCCAATATTATCAGTATCTAATTGGAGAGCAGAGGGGGTTGGTCGATTGAGTGGAACGGGGATTGTGAGGAGAGAGCGAGGAGAATGATCTGTAAATCAAACTGTAAAATTTTCGTGCTCCAAGAGGCATCAGCCTCAGAGCAATAAAAATCTATCAATCTAATAAATGTCAATCAATCAATCTATCTATCTCTATTGGCAATACACCGTTCTCATCGTCTCTTCCATTTTTGGAACGCCTCCTGGAATACATTTTGTGGGACGGCGCACAGGCTTCTCGTTCTTCTGGAAACGACGTCCTTTCAACGTGTTTTTCAGTTTGGGAAACAGTAAAAAGTCTGCTGGGATCTGCTTGGTAGGGCTGGACGGTAAACCGGTTTACCGGTAAAAACCGGTAAAAATTTTTTACCGAAAACCTCTAATTCGGTAAAAACCGGTTTTTTTTCGAAAGTCGGTAAAAACCTATTTTTTCGGGCGGTAAAAAATTTTGGTTCGGCGAGAAAAAAATGTTCCGCGGCGGCAAACCAAATTGTGGTTCCGCGGCGGCAAATTTCTGTCCCGCGGGCGGCAAAAAATTGGCGTCTCTAAAAAAAAAGGTAAAATATTTTTCCGGCTGGGGAAAAATTTTGGTTCCGGGGAAAAAAAATGTTTCGGCAAAAAATTGGCGTCTCTAAAAAAAAGGTAAAATATTTTTCCGGCCGGGAAAAAATTTTAGTTCCGCGAAAAAAAAATGTTCCGCGGCGGCAAACTTTAGGTCCGCGGGCGGTAAAAAATTTTTACCGACTTTCGAGAAAAACCGGTTTTTTTTTCATTATCGAGGTCGGTAATGAAAATCCATTACCGTCCAGCCCTACTGCTTGGTCGGAGAATACGGGGGATGGGGCACAAAAGGAATGTGGGGTTTTGCTAGATAGCTGCAGACAACGAATGACGCGCGAGCTGGCCCATTGTCATGATGCAACGTTCAACTCTGATTTTCCCACAATTCAGGCTTCTTCCTGCACACAGCATCCCTCAAGTGAACTAGGATTCCTTGGTAGACTTCCTTGATTACCCATAGAGGAGATACAGGATAATGCGACGTCTCACAAAATGTGTTCCAAAAATGGAAGAAACGATGGGAAAAACGGTGTATTGCCAGTTGAGGCAAGTGGACAGTGCTTAAAATGTTGTACAATAAGCAATAAAGCTGATACAGCGAAAGTTCGGTTTCTTTTTGACCACAGCTAGTATATACAGTCTCTTATTTATAAATGTGCATCATTGCGCATTGCTAATATTATGTTTCCAAGTTATCGTTTAAAGTCTATATGGCCTCAGATGCTGACAAATAAAGTCTTATTCAAACTAATGGAAAGATGTCGTAAATAAGAAGACAACCAGCCCTCAGTATTGGCGAGTAGGTTAACTTCTAAAATTACTCACATAGTTATATCTGGTCCGCAAAGATGCTTCACTATATTAATTGTAACACCAATCATCCTTTTTAAATGGATTACATCGTCTATACCAATTTGCATGAAAAGATATCCCATATACTAGAAAAAAAAAAAATTATATTTATTAATGAAAGTTTTAAAAATATTAAATATTTGTTTTAAAAATTAAAATAATTTGAAATTGTAATAGGTTAAAATAGATCTTTATTTAAATGCCGAAACGATATTAACTCTTATCCGGATTTTGCAGTTTTAAGAATTTTTTAATCGTCATTAACACTGTCGTTATTTCTCCTCTAGAGGCCAAGTATTTGATTGTTTCTTGTCTATCAGAAAAATCGAACAAATGCAGAGTCATGGCTAGCCTCCAGAAGATGAAATTCAACTTCGAGAAGTTCATTTTAATTTATGTAATTCAACCATTTCATAAAGACGAGACGATAACCAAGTTGGTAAAATGAATCCATTTCAAATTAAAGGCACCTTATAGAAGAAGGTTACGAATTAGTTGAGGGACAATATTAAGTCCCACCCATGCGTTTTCTACTTGTGATTATTTCATTGTTTTTATAAAAGAAAATGAATATCTTTATTGGAAATTTTCTAGGTTTCAACGATGAAAATTTCCATTAAAAAAATATATATATATATATATATATATATTTTTTTTTAAACAATGAAATAATCACACTTAGAAAACGCATGGGTGGGACTTAATATTGTCCATCACTGTACAAGAGTAATGAACAAATAGAATGAATTGCATCTTGTAAAACTTCTTCTCATTTAGAAATGTATTTATTTCTCAACTACAAGGCGAGATACATTCTATCAACTTTCCATTTGTAGAATTATCTGTGAGTAAAAAAACTTCAGACAACTCATCAGCTTCTTCTATATTCTCGTTTCCAGAACTATAAATTACAAATTTGAAAGTAGAAATTTCAAATTGCTATCTTTTGATTATAAAGATCTCTTATTTAATTTAGAATATTGCAATTTAAAACAACAAATTTCAACTTTAATAGTAACATAATATTAGATCAATTACCTCTTCAAAAACAATATTAATTCCATCTGAACATTGAATAGAAGAATAAGAATTTCCAAATTGACAGCTCATAATTCTTTGAGACGTTATTAATGGAGAAAAAATTTGTATTATCACGTTAGGATTTAAATCATCTTCCTAAAAGTAAATGAAAAATTACTTTTAGAATAGAAAAACATGATTTATATATAAATAACTGTATAAATACCTTAGTGTCAATTAGACCCTGTTGAAGAGCTAATTTTTTTATATGTTTAATAAATTTGCGGTTACATTTTGAATATAGAACATCGTTTAATTGATCAAAAATTAAAATTCCTTTCATTTTTACAGTTTTTATTTTAATGAAGGAATTTAATAAAAAAAAAGGAAGATCTATTAAAATTTGACAGTAAATTTGATATTTCAACTCTTACTGAACTAGTTCATAAGAACGATTCTTTAAAAGAGATTAGCGAAAGAAACGAAATAAGGATTGTGGCAAATTCTAAATCGGTATAAAAAGAAAAAAAAACCTAGAGTATATAGTATATCTATTTTTTTTTTTAAATACACTTTTTCCCATACACACTCACACAAACATACACAGTCTTTTCGGCAACTCAGGCCATATAAGACTTTGACGATACTCTTATTTTATTAATATATACATATATATATTTATTTAAGCCATTTGGCATAGGACAGCACGCAAGCAACTACACCAAGGCCCGAGGGCTAGAGTATATATATATATATATATATTAGAATGTACTATCGGTGCAGGAATTTCTCAAGAAAGTTGATTAGAAAATTTTTGTTACAAGTTTTTACATTCAATTTCACCATCCCGAGCCACTGTTTAGATAGAATAGTTTATTTCTTTACAAAATCACAAACATTTTTGGATAATGGCAAAAGGGATAGATAGATAGATTTATTTTTATATGTTGAATATATTCTTCTATTTCTGGCGTGTACATGATGAAATAGGTAGGTTAATTAAATTTAAAAATTAATTAAGACGTCAGATATTTAATAAAATATAAAATTTAATCTCTTGGCGATCGATTTCGCTTACAAAGCATCCTCAGGCCAGCTGGAAGAATAATTATAATTAAAAAATTTGAATAAAAACAAGTTTATACAAATTGTTTTTTGTTGCTGGACAAATACACAAATATATATATATACATCAAAGAAAGATAGTTATATGATAAAACGTTTTTTTTTTTTTTTTTTTTTTGAATTACGAAAGTAAAATAAACCCTGAGTTGTTTCTATATATATCTTAGGATAAAGGTTTCTTGGAAGCAAGTTGCAATCAAGATAGAACGAATTTTTTCAATATCATATATATATGCATTTGCAGCTTAAGAATGATTTTAAATTTTCTAATATAATTTTATATTATGAGTTATTTCAAAATTTCAATTATATATAACGGCTAGTATAACTCATAATATAAAATTATATTAGAAAATTTAAAATCATTCTTAAGCTGCAAATGCATATATATATGATATTGAAAAAATTCGTTCTATCTTGATTGCAACTTGCTTCCAAGAAACCTTTATCCTAAGATATATATATAGAAACAACTCAGGGTTTATATTACTTTCGTAATTCAAAAAAAAAAAAAAAAAAAAAAAAAAAACGTTTTATCATATAACTATCTTTCTTTGATGTATATATATATATATATATATATATTTGTGTATTTGTCCAGCAACAAAAAACAATTTGTATAAACTTGTTTTTATTCAAATTTTTTAATTATAATTATTCTTCCAGCTGGCCTGAGGATGCTTTGTAAGCGAAATCGATCGCCAAGAGATTAAATTTTATATTTTATTAAATATCTGACGTCTTAATTAATTTTTAAATTTAATTAACCTACCTATTTCAGATTTATTTTTTTAAGGATATACAAGAAATGGCAAGTAAAAAATTTAGGTTATAATTTAGAATATTTAATAATAACGAATCTTTTTTTTTTTTTTTTTTTTACAATGAATATACATATTTAGGTTTAGATCAAGAATTTAAAGTATACCTAATAATATATTTTTTATATAAAAAATTAAAATAATATTGATAAAAAGCATAAGGAAAGTTCTTCTTATTCTTATTTATTTTATTTCCTTTGCTTTTTGTGATGAGGACCTCCTGGTCCTCCTCCTCCCTTGCGTTTATTTTTGCTATTTCCCCTGTCTGTTTGAACAAGATATAGATTAATAAAAGTACAAAAGGAGTTAGTTGTTGAGTGAAAGAAACAAAAATAGTTACCTCTCCGCTTATTAGCTTGAAATCGTTGATGTGCTTTAAGCAAATCCTGTCGAGTTTTTTCCAAGAACTTTTCTTCCTCTTCTCCTTCTAAAGCAGTAGCTGTTAATTCTTGATCTTTAACTTTAATTTTGCCATCAGTAAATTGTTCCAAAATCTAAAAATTCATAGATAAATAAAATGTAATGTACTGTAAATGTAAAATTTTTTTTGTAATTAAGAAATAAATTAACAGCTATTATCATGCTGAGTCGAACTAAAATCCATCATTCCACCCGATGCAGTATATGACGGAAACAAGAGAGATCCCAAATTCCCATTGCAGGTAAGCTTACGACTATACTAATATAACTACAGTCAATTTCAATTTTCCTTTATCATCTTGATCTCCCGCGATTGACTATTTTTCTCAAAATCTACAATCCCCAATTTTTTTACTGTCACATCTCCGAGTTGAGGATCTCCTCCCTATCCTTAGTTTTTTTTCATGTTCTTGCTGGTTGCATGTTACAATAGTCATCCTATGTCTTTGGACTTTAGGCAATAAAAAAAATACCCTTTTTGCCGAATCTTCTCCGATTAATCTGACGGATGCCTCTTTATCTCCTTGACTGAATTCAATATAAGCAACATCTGCATTGTATTCATCAGTAAGAACATGTTTGATATCATTTCTTACTATATCTTCTCCTGAAAAGCCAGTTAAACGGAGAATGGCATTTTTAGCGAGATTAGGTGTATTCAGTTCAGTTTTTATCTAAAAAAAAAAAAATATATAGAAGACATGTTAAAATACATAATTTAAGTAAACGGAAGGCAGAGGTAAAATTTTCTTTATAAATAAGTGGTAATGAAACCACACATGTTGATTTTTCAAATTTTTTCTTTTTTAATTTCCGCTATCTTATCTTTATAGGTGCTTTATCACTTGAGTGAAAGTTTGTATGAACGAATTGTTAGCTTCAATATCTCTTTAATAATTAAAGCATTCCATTCAATCGGCAATTATCGCCTTGTCTAAATTTAGCTTAATTCCTTTCTTTTCTTTTAATCAATACATTTTTTTTTAATTTTATATATAGTCAGTCAACCGATAGAATTTTAATATTTTAATATTACCTGCTTCTTTAGAGAATTTTGACTTAATCTCTGCTCCAAGCGCTCCTTCTTTTTATCTTCGAAATATTCCAACCTAAAACGAAATAAATATTTTAATATGGAAGGCATATCTCGAGAACAGATATTATTAATGAATATATACTTACTGCCATTTCTTAGTTAATTCATTGTCTTTGTATTTGACCGATTCAAGTTTTAAAAATTCTTCAGCTTTTTCGCGTTTAGAGAAGAGAACGAAAACAGATCCTTTGAAAACTGTTTTCTGGTTTATCTTATCAATATAAGTTCTCATCTAAAAAGAAATACATATACAGTATATTTATTTATAATTCATACATGTTATTTATATAAAAACATAAAAAATAAAGAAATCAGAAATATTTTGGAGATCACTTTGGGCTGCACCAATATATTAGGAGCTCTCAATCAAATTCGCCTTTTTTCTTCATCATTATTGGTTTCTATTAGTTAATTTTAAAAAATACAAAATTTTTATTTATTATTACAGATTAAAATTAATAAAATATTTTAAAAATTTGAATTTGGTGTTATGATTATATTTTTTCTTTACAAGAAGAAATTTAATAATACCGGATAGAAAATAATTTAATCGAAATAGAATCAACAAAAAGTGATTAAATAAAATTAAAAAAAAAAAAAAAAAAATAGAAACCATAAAATTTCAGAAATAAAATGGAGATCATTTTGGGCTGCACTAATATATTAGGAGCTCTCAGTCATATTCGCCTTTAATTCATCATTTGCAAAATATCAAGGACGAGAGAAAAACGTGAGAAATAGAAAAATATTTATGTTAGTCAAACAAGAATCAAGTTTCCAATTTCACTTTATGATGCATTTTTTCCTAAGGGGTCGTCCACACATTACGTAACGATTTTCTAGTCTTACGCCTCCCCCCTCCCTGTCATAGATAGTCACATACAAACAAACCCCCCTACAAATATTATGCCACAACATAGAACTACCCCCCCCCCCCCCCGAATAAAATTTCCTATACAAAATCCATATCATTTTACTTTTTTTTTTAGTAAATTTTGCGTCATGACTCAAAGCACTCCATTTTCCTCATTCCATCTTTTCAGACTCAAAAAATTTTATAAATTCAACTTTGAATTGTTATTTACTAGGTAGAGCCTTGCTTGAAAAGGATGTAATTTTTTCAATCAATGCTCAAAATAGACTGTTTATTAACCAGTCAATATAATGCTTAAGATATCAAGTTTGCGAGATATGTTTGTGCTCAAGATTGGGCAAAATTGCACCCCGTGGAGTCGAACCAGGACCTCCACGCTTTCCCGGCGGGTGGAGGTCCTGGTTCGACTCCAGGGGGTGCAATTTTGCTCAATCTTGAGCACAAACATATCTCTCAAACTTGATATCTTATATGAATTGTTATGTCACACTTAGAGAAACCCCCGGGTCCCCTAAGTCATAATTAGTAACGTTTTGGCCAGACCCCTACCTTCCCCCCCTAACGCGTTACGTAATACGTGGATGACCCCTAACATACGTATTATAAACATTTTTATCTAGAATAAATCAATGATCAATAAAAAAAAAATTAATAAGTATATTCTTAAGGAATTTGTGGTTTCTTTCAGGTGGGCTACAGAGCTACAGCAGATGAATTCTTGAAAAAACATTTCATTCTTTAGTAGGTAGACTTTTTTGAACTGGCTTACGACTGATGCGTCCCCTTTTGTTTCGGGCTTCATTAGATACCGTACTTGTTTCTTCAACAATAAATGTGTTTATCATATATATATATATATATATATATAATTACTGATGAGCAACTGTAAGTATTATATGTACAGTGAGGGACAATATTAAATCCCACCCATGTGTTTTCTTTTTTTGTGATTATTTCATTATTTAAAAAAAAAATATTATATATTTTTTAATGAAAACTTTCATGGTTCAAACATAGAAAATTCTAAAATAAAGATTTTCATTTTCATTTATAAAAACAATGAAATAATCACAAGTAGAAAACGCAAGGGTGGGACTTAATATTGTCCCTCACTGTACATATATAAATATACCGTATACATTTTTTTTTTTTTAATAGATGCATAATGTTCAAAGACCTATGATGACTATTGTCACATGCAATCAGGAAGAACATGGAAAACTAAGAGCATGGGGAAGAGACGTTTCGGCTCTCCTTTTGGAGCCATTTTCAAGAGAAAAGAAAGTTAGAGGTAATGCTGGAGGAGGTTCGTTTACGGGGTCGCAGTCTTGCTGGTCCCCAGGTCTGTTTGGTGGATACCTCAGAAGTTTGAAGGAGAGTTGGTTGTGTGTGTAATCGTGTTGGTGTTTGGTTTAGGTTGACGCCCTTCTCTCTTGAAAATAGCTCCAAAAGGAGAGCCTAATCGTCTTGTAAATCTCAATATTCAACACGAGAAAACTTATCTTCTCTTAATAGTCCAAGAACTGGCGACAAAAATGAGCAAGAGAGTTTTCTGAAGGCTAATATCAAGAATAGGAAAATAGGTTGCATTTTAGTGATGGAAAGATACTCTAGAGTCAGCACTACTACCAGTATGGGAGGCCGGTAAATTTGAGG
>JAKCPI010028146.1:0-16048 GCA_023213315.1 Euborellia annulipes | reverse complement strand
AAAAAAAATTAGATTCTACAATATTATGACTTACTGGGTACTATCCGAACAACCTTAAATTGAGTAGTAAATTACAAAATGTACAAACATTTGTTAAAGAATCACTTATAATTTAGAGAGAACAGTTGATATTTACATAGCTCTTTATTATTCGTGATTTTATCGAATCGTAACCATAAAGTCGTTATTACGTTTAAAAAATGATTTTGTTAATTCCTTTATTTGCTAATGGATACTTTTTTTCTTTTTCACATTAAAACTTTTGTAGATAATTTTAAAGAAAATTTAAACAAATATGGTAAGCTTTATATCAATCATACTATGAAAAAATATAAATATTTTATTTTATAAAACCTGATAAATATTTAATCTCTCTATTTATTGTAATGTATTTTTCTAACTTCAAAATTAAAATGATAAAGGCCTATTAATAAAAAAGCTATCAAAAAAGGAAAAATAATATGTTAGAAGAAATAGAAATATTTTCCAAGTGGACAGCGGCCTTTGAGGGTGGAGGGGGGCGAAGCTCAACAAGGGCGCCGTTTTTTAAGTTGCAATATAATTCAAAAGAAAAACTAATAATTCTTGAGACAATCTATGGAAAGAATGTGATAAAATCATCGTCCCTGAAGGCTATATCTTAGATCCCCTAGGGCCTATGCCGGCATCGAGGGGCGACAATGGCTGGATGCGCCCCCTTCGCCCCCACCTAGTTACGCTACTGCAAGTGGGCTGAGCAGCGGATAGGTGAACACGAAAGTTGCAGTGTAGAAAATAAATTAGGGTAAAGACCTATAAAAGGGCCCGGACCTCCCCCCCGAAATTTTCCCAAACACCTTTTTAACGAGGACAAAATTTTGGACGAATATTAAGCGAAAAAATTCAAAAATGCATTTCCCTTTTTAAGTGCATTCATAAGTTCAAATATAGTTGAAGGTGACTTCAGTCATATTAATTCTATTATAAATAAAGCAGAAAAATAAATTAAATATGGAGCTACGAAAACGATTTACTGGTAAGACTGAACACTAACAAATTTTCGAACTAAATATTGCTAATTTTGAAAGGCGTCATCAAGCCATAGGGGATACAAGGGGAGGGGGTAAAAGACTTAATTACTCCCCCCGAGATTAAAAAAAATACTTTTTTTCGCAAACAAATTTATTTTTAATGTAAAATTTTAAAAATTAATACTTAGAAATTTGATTTGTATTTATATTCTGGCAAACAAGTACAGAATGCGCCTTTAAATTACCGAAATTAAGAAAAAATTCTGTGCTGTGCCACCAGTCACATTAGATTACCTTCCCCCCCCGAGAAACACCTCTGGATCCTCCCTTGTATCAAGCACATCATAGTCATTATTATTATTATTATTATTATTATTATAAAATATGGAAGTGGTGTATGGTCAGCCAAGGTGAAAAATAAAAAGAATTATATTTTACCGGCGTTTCGAGTGCCGATTGCACTCCTCATCAGAACAAAATAGTTGTCAGAATGTCAAGTTTTTTGACATGGTCGTGTAGCAATGTCTTTATCAATCTTGGTCCTACGACCCCATACGTTTACTATTTTTAATATAATTCAGTATTAAATAAAACTTGTTTTCTAAAGTTCTATCTCCCTCGGGCTCCCCCTCGTGACTCGATTAATCTAAATTAGTGCGAATATTTTAACAAAAAAAAAAAAAAAAAAAAAAAAATTGAATTTTTTATATTAAGTTTGTTGTTCTTAAATAAAATGATCCTTGACATGCAAGAGAAAAAAATTGGCTTTTAAACAAAAACGATTTAATTAAATGAAATTATTTTTTTTTTAAAGAAATTAATATTATAATTATGTACCTAATTAATGAGGTGGTTGTAAAAATTAGACGGCAAATTCTTATCATTTTGTAAATATTTGAAAATAATTTTTGTTTTATCTTGAATAATAATCAAAATATTTAAAGAGCTTCTTATTATACCCTATTACATTAAGTTTATGGTTAACCAAAATAATAATAAAATTGGATTAAATTTCTTGATTTCTTCTCAAGATTATCTTACTATTTAAATTTACGTTTATTAGCATATAGAAAAAAATTTCTATAAAACCATTTATAAATATTTATAACTTATTTCTAACTCGTCTCCCTCTTGTATATTTATTACTCTCTTTTATTTTTAAGTAACAATTCCACCTATTGGGATCTATGGGAGAGGGCGTGGCTTCACCTGGTGGCAAAAAATGAACTAGCGATTGTAGGATTGAATGGCTGAGCTGATACGCAAGTACTCACGTGTTTTATGAGACAAAAAGTTTAATTAAAAATAAAAAATGGGTGTGACGATACAGAAAATTTGTAGGTTTTCTTCTGCCACACTTACTAATAGAAATTTTATTTGTGGAGACAATATTATTGATCCTGGTTATGTTTTAAAGTGAGTAATAGTAATGACAGTTTCAATGACAGACTAAATTCTTGCTTTCTGTTTACAAACAACAAGTTTACGAGAAGAATTTCATGAAATAAATGATCAAATTTTATAATAATAATAACAATTGGGATGGCTCGTATAAGGCTGGATTAGGAAGTACCTGCAAGCACATTTGGGGCTGTATTTTTATTCTGAAACCGCTAATTATGATATCTGATATGATATTAGCCAAAAAGTGTTTGAAATATTGTATTGTAATAATAAATACAAGATAATTACATGATAAATTAACTAAAAAATTAATAATTAGTTATAAAATTAATAATTTTTTTTTTTTTTTGTACTTACAAAAATAATTTAGATGTTTTAAAAAATATCACGTGTACAGACAAAAAATGTGTTTGGAGTGCACCACATAAATCAGCTCTTAAAAAAATACGATATGAGAGGCCTTTGCTCGAGCACAATTGTTTTGGAGAAAAACAAGAAAAAGATAGAGGCAAAAATTTAAAAGAAGGCTTCTAAATCTGATAGATTGATTTTTCTACAATAAAATTATTTATAATTCTCCCTATACTGTCTTTTTTTGGAAAAGAATGAAATCGAACTGTTTCATGCTTAGATGCATGACTTTTACACCCATAAACACAAAGTAGATACACATTGCTTTTATTTTTATAAGGAGAAAATTTCATATTTGTGAATATATTAGTGTATGTATGTATTATTTATTAATCTAACAATAATGTTTACTCGTGGGTTATAACTTTTTTTTAAATAATACAATTATATCAGATGTTTAAATGTTCTTGTCCCTTATATCACGTTAAACGTATGAAGGTTCATCCTACAATCGCTAGTTCGAATTTAAGCCACCAGGTAACGTATTGAAATGCTAAATTTCCCATATTGGGAATATTTTTCTTGATCAGAAAATATGATTGGATTGTGTTACAAAATTATAATACTTAAAAATCCTTAAGAAGAAATTAATTAATAAACCAGTCATCGAGTGTAACAACCTTTACATTCTAATAATTTAATCAATAAAAATAATTTCGGTAGTATACTATCTAATCCAATACGACATGAAAAAGTATTTTAAAAAATTATAGAAAAACCAGGAAATTAAATTTTATTTTATGGGAAATTAATGAATGAGTAAATTAAATTAATTCCATAAAAAAAATAAAAATGACATGTGGATGAGATTATTGACTTAATGTTGTTATATTGAAAATTAGTAAATGAGAGTTTTTTTTTTTTTTTTTTTTTTTTTTAAGAGCTATTCTATTGTGTACTCTTCCGTCGAGTTTGATTAATTATTCAGCTGCTTATTAATTTAATTTATTAGCTTCTAACCTTTTGTTTGTTACAACAGAAAAGTATTGTAAGTGTATCAATAATTAGAGATTTTTATAATAAGTCGAGCTGAGATCCAAAGTGATCTAAGATTTTTTTTTTTAATTTTCCCTCTCGTCTGCTGAGACCATCTAGGTGTAATTTTATATAGTCCTTTTTATTAAACTAGCCGCGTCGCCCGCCTTCGGCTTCTTCTTAATTATGAAAAGAAAATTATTATTACTACTATTCCAAACCAGTGCCTGCTTGAGGATTTGTTTACATTCATGGAATACACAAATGAAAAGAATAATTAAATATTTCTCTATACATTTCCTATGGGAGAAATCGTAAAAAATTAATAACTCAAAAAGTTATGGGAATTTCGGGATGAAAATAATTTTCCTGTAATCCCGAGAAGGTCCTCTTTATGCATAAAAAATTTCATTTCAAAATTCCAACGGGAAGTTGCCTAAATAGAGCGTGACAGACGGACAGACGGACAGACAGGCAGACAGACAGACAGACGGACATTAGTGAATTATATATATAGATTTATGATAGTAGATATCGATTAAGAAGCCACCCACCTAGGATTCGGTCGTATAGGCATTGCTTAACTCGCAACGGTGGCCTAAGATAATGCCTTTAAAATAAATGAAATATTTTGTTGTAACGGAAGAAATAAGACAGCACGAATTTCTCTGGAATCACATTATATTTTCAAATATTTCGGCCAGCCTAATGCCTGGCCATCTTCAGTATAGGATATAGTTCTTTGGCAGTCTTTTGTCTGTTATTTCGAACTTTTTATGAGAGAGAGTTCCTCGGTGTCTCAAACTTTTGCATGAAAAAGAAAAGTTCGTCGGTGTCTCTATCTTCTTCTTTTGAATGTGGGAGAAAAGTTTAAGACACCGAGGAACTTTTCTCTCTCTCATAAAAAAGTTGGAAATAACAGACGAAGGATTGCCAAAGAACTATATCCTGTGGCCAGGCATTAGGGTGGCCGAAATATTTGCAAATATATGGTATAAGGCGATTACTGGGAAATTGATGCTGTTTTATTTCATCCTGTGAACGAAATCTTTAATGCTCGTCTTCCCCTGCTCTCTTCATGCAAAGGTTTGACACCTCAGACGAAGGACTGCCAAAGAATTATATCCTGCACGGAAGATGGCCAGGCTTTAGGCCGGCCGAAATATTTGCAAATATATGGTATAAGGCAATTCCTGAGAAATTTATGCTATTTTATTTCTCCTTTTACAACATTCTGTGAAACCAGCAACAATTCATATATCATTAAATGAAATATTTATTATAATTAAATCTGTAAGAAGATCTATAAGAAGATTTTTCCCCCGTAAACTACATTTTTTTATTCTTATTCTGTATTTTCTGCTCTCCACAGATTCAAATCGTCAATGGTGTGTTGCTGGTGTCATGGCGACAGAAAGTCCTCGAAAGACAGATCGACTATGGTGCCAAGTTGGGCCACGTGGTGCTCAGTCTCGCGAAAATGGAGCTGAACAATTTTTACAAGAATGTAATGCCTGTGGCCGATTATTTCGATCAACGAGGAATGCTCTATGCGGTCAGTTCAATTACGGTCAAGGTTTTATTATGTTAATCTGCTCGCTTATCAGGGAAATTAAACGTTAAAGTAGTCTTAACACGAAATTGAATTTATCATAAATATGCATAGGTGAGAAGGGAGAGTTTAAAAAAAAAAGCTGGAGTTAGCATTAGAAAATAATAAAAGAGAATATGCATAGATTTTTTATATATTTAGAGAGTAGATAATAAATTCATATTTAGTTTATTAGAAATATTTTCAATTATTTTATAATTACTAAATTATACACCACATAAGATAATAAGATCTAATCGAGAGCCACGAAGTATCCTCGCCTTGTTTATAGATTATTTGAATAAAGTCTAATAAAACATTTATTTTACTTTAACTTTTGTTTAAAACTTGTTACCGACCTCAATCAACTTTTTTTTTTGTTTGAATCAATATTGAATATTAAATTATTTATGATTTAAACAAATAATTAAACACAATCGAAAAGTGGAACGCATATTTAATTGATAGGGACAAATTTTATTTATTTATACGATTACTTTGTCTCTATAATTAGTGAATCAAATATCAGAGGATGAAAAGGATATTCAACTCAAAACTGATCCTTATAAAATGATTGATTAGTACAAAGGATTTTAAATTAAGCCTACGTTTTCCATTTAATGAGGGGAAATATTTTATTAACAATTCGAATTATTTTATCCGAAAAAATTTCAAAATTGTGTTGCGCCTGGAGATAGACAACATGATCCGGTTATTTATCAGTACAGGAGCCCCATTAAGGTGGGCCGAAAAAACTCATTTTTTTTATTTCGAAGTTTTAAGAGAGCGGAAAAGATGTGAATTATAAAGACAAAAAAAAAGAAAAAAAATTTATCAAAATCTGTTGACATTTTCCGGTCGCGCAAAGGCCCTAATGTTCGATAAAATATGAATAAAACTTCATTTTTGCGATTATTTTTTAATTTTTGAATTAGATGTTTTCGTAATATATAGTTTATAACGTCTTCAAAAAGAGCCTAAAAACACAAGGGAGATATCAAATGATCTAGACTCTAGATCATTTGATATCTTCCGCTCTCGCATAATCCCCAAAATTTGCCAAAATAATGAAAACGTTACATTTTTACCAGTTTTTTACTTTCTCTTACCTATGTATATATGTAATATATATATAGAGAGAAAGTATTGGATTCATGTCAAAAATTCGATGTCGAGATTTTGATGGATCTTCACGTTTTGAGGTCCCCTGAATCCAAAAAAGTGGTTTTCGCGACATGGTCTGTCTGTCTGTCTGTCTGTCTGTGAACAAAATATCTCAAGAACGAAAAGAGCTAGGAAGTTGAAATTTTATATTTAAGTTAGGCACCCCCCTGGGACGTGACACGAAGCTTTTGAACAAAATCGACCAAAGAGTACTAGTACTTTACTAATGCATTTTTTCAGTTTTTTCGATTTTCTCAAAATTTGCTCCAACGATTTTTTTTAAAATTCAAAAATCAATTATTTTTTAGATTCTCTATAAAATGTATATTCTCATTTTGTGATTGAAATCTTCTGAAGACCACTTTACTCTTGTACTCCATAGAAAAGATAGGAGAAATGGTTGCCATGGTATCAAAATATAAATATTTTCCCATACTTATAAATTTTACATCTTGAATTCAATTGTACCCTACTGTCGGAAACTAAATACATGTCGACACAAAAAATCTGGTGTGACAAGCACAGTACACAACTTTCGATTACCGAAGGTAAGAGAAAGTTGTGTGCTGTGCGCCAGTCACACCAGATTTTTTTTTATATCTTTAAAATACTTTTTTGAACGTAGCTAATAGTTTTGAACATAGGAACATTGTGTTTTATTATGGTGTGAATTCAAAAATTCAAAAAATAATCGCAAAAATGAAGTTTTTTTCATATTTTGTCAAACTTTAGGTCCTATGCGAAACAGGAAGATGTCATTGATAATTTTTTTTTTTTCCTTTTTTTTTTTTGACAAAATAATTCGCAACTTTTCCGCGCTATTACCACTTTGAAATAATTGATATTTTATACTTTTTAGTTCTATTTATTCTTTTTAAATATTTTCAGATGGATTAATAGATTTGAAGAGATCTTAATTTATAGATTTTTTACTTTGCTTGAATGGGGTTTTATATGAGAAACAACAATTTTTTTCACCAAAGATTGTTCGCACTGATGAATAGAACAATTTTCTCTATGAGTAATAATTGTTGTAGTTTCTTTGCCCATCTTAACCAATATAAACTTTAAGAGATACTTAATTATGTTAATACGATATAGTAGAATCTCTCATAACCAGTAATTCTCATAATGAGCTAAACAAATTGTTAAAGAATGACTTGAGTCGCATGAGTGGCGAGGAGAGGGGAAGTCCCGGTTTGTGCGCATGTTACATCAGTCTGTGTCATGAGGGAGACCGCTCTGTTGGGTGAATATTATTGTTTTGCATATCGAGTGTTTCGCTTTACAAGTTTGATGCTCGTTAATCGAGGTTCCACTGTATGTGACCAGGGATTAAATTTTTTTTCTATATTGGTTTTAGAGATATTTAAATAGGACTTTAAATTTCCAAAGCGATTAAGGGAGGGGAAATAAAATTTCTTAAAATCAATTCCTTAACACACCAACAAAACATAGCCGAAAATTTATTAATCTATCAATTCATTAAATATTACGAAAATTCATTTATATTTAATAATATTATTATTTAATTATATAAATATGATACAGGTAAATGGCGAGCGAAATCCTGCGGACGTATACAAGGATTTTCGAGCCGGAGTTTTAAAGATCCTAGGAATGCAAGGATCAGTGGTTGGTCCTGTAAGCAATGGCAACGGACCTGCACCTTCCACAGGGCTTGTTGTTGGGGGAGGAGGAATTGGTGTGGATGCTGCAGCACCACTAGCAGCGGCTCTGCGCGACGTTCACAAGGAGCCACCAGCCTCCGAATATAAACCACCTGCCAAAGGCTTCCCACCCGTCGTTTGGGTCATAGGTAAGTCAATCAACAACGTTTGAATGTAAATATTGTTATATTCTATTCCAGAAAAAAACCTGTAGCTTTATCTTTGGTTAGATGATGTGTTAGGGCTATTAAGTATTAAGTACTACCCGGGACGTTCCACATTCTGAGTCCTGGGGTCACCAACCCGAGGTTTCACTGTGGATTGTATTGCATAACTGCAATGATTGTGGTGACTGTTGTTCTAATTTGTTGGCAGATCTCCCAGGCTATTATTGTTATATTTACATTAAATCTTGTGTATTTTGGTTAGGTAACGAAATAAATATTATTTGTTTAAAGTCTTATTAAAGGTGTAATAATAATTACCGAGGTTTAAGCCCAATTAACAAAGTCTGACTCGGGAGGGGGGGGGGGAGAAAGGAGTACGGCATTTTCTAAATGGAATATTGGCATTTTTAAGAGAATTTTATCATAAATTTAGATTAAATAAAACCTTTGAAAATATCATTCAAGTGGAAGGAAAAGTGTATTTTTTTATTTATTCTTCTCTCTAATGACGAGGCTGAGTTCTCCATTAAAATAAATGACGAATATTTTAAATAAACAGTGGAAAAAAAAGTAATGCACTCGAAAAATACATTTTCCTGCTCTATATTTTAGGAAAAATAAAAATTTTATATTGTTTGAAATAAAATAAAAAAATAATTTATCTGATAGCCTTGTGTCTAATGGACTAAAAAAGTCATAATTAATAATTTTTATTGAAATAGATTTCACTATTATTATTAATGTAGGGAAAAATATATTGAAAATAAATCGAAGTCTTCGTGCTTTATTATATTCCGATGTCGAAAATAATAGGTGATGTGTATATGTATGGGTGTGTGTAATCGATTTGGATAAAAAGACCTCTTAATTGTGGATCGATTTCAGTCAGAGACCTTGATAAGCGTCTAAAAAAAAGGAAGAGGACGTTTTAAAATTTATACTAATTTGTGAGAATTTCATCCGTTTTAAATCAGTGTGATATAACATTCTTATAAAGTATGATGAATTACTTCTGGATAGTGGAAAAAATATTTTATAGAACATCGTTTTGTATTATACGATTCTGACGTCAACTGAATCAATTTGACTGTCGCGTTCTTGCGTGAGATAATTAATTTTTTAACCTCTCTGTCAGCGTTTGTTATAATAATCTAATGGTGGATCAGCAATAAAAAAGGATAATAGTGCCAATACACGTTTGTGAATTTTGTTTGGTAAAAGAGTAAAACAAAAATTTTGTTCATTGCCGGCTTGTTCTATTATTATTATTTGAAATTCCTATCGGGATCCCCGTTTATTCGCCCGAGGTGCTTACGTGGTCTTACCCACCTCAAACCCAACCGGCCTCTGGTCCAGCACCCCGTGAAGTTTTTTCCTATCTCTAGGCTCCTGTCTTCATTTTTAGCTAAGGAGTTAATCCTTATTTCTGGTTCCTCACGGTTGACTTGTTCTATTAATTCATATATTCTAAGGATTAGAATAAGATAGAGATAGATAGATAAGGCAGGGAGTGGAGAAGAGTGTGATCCGTCGATCCCGCACCACTGGAATAATAAGGGGAAAAAAGGTGAATAGTCTAGAACAGTACTTCCCAAACTTTTTTGACCGCGGTACGAAGTTTTAAAATTTTTCGAGACCCACCTTAAGAAAAAAATAACATTTATTTATAAAACAAATTTCAATCTATCTATCTATCTATAGGCCTATATATAAAAATGAAACAGAAAAATGTATGTATGTATGTATATATGTATGTATATGTTCTATAGAAATTCACAATTTTCAATGAATCCATTTGAAATTAAGTACACATATAATACATGGCTCTGGGAGTAACGTAGTAATAATCTGAATCTCTTAAATATTTTGTAAAATTAATTATAATCAAATTTCTTCAATATGGGAACACAAAATCAACAAGTTGGCTAGAAATTAGAGAGCGTCATTTGTGCTCTGTGAAACAGCTTTCTGGTTGTACGACTAGCAGCTGTGGGCGGGGCTACGCAGCAGTTGAAAAAAAGAAGAGAGCACGCATAAGACTGACCCTTCAAACAGTAATAAATAGACCCTTTTGTAGTGTTCCCAGTCGGTAGCCTCGCTTCGCTTGAATTCAAGATCCTTCCTTAACATCTTAACACTTGCATTGCAACAAGAAATATCCTAGATTGGCAATCCCCCAGAGGCGGGTAATTGCTCGCGTGAGGCCTGCAAGAGGGTCCAGGGGGCGCAGCCCCTGGCTAGGCGGAAAGCCGTTTATTTCATACACAAAAATTATGAAATTTTTTTTTGTGTTTTTACAATTTTTTTTAACGATCCAGCAAAGTTTTTTTTATAACCCGGTGCCGGGTCGCGATCCACACTCTGGGAAAAGCTGGTCTAGGATTTACTTTTCTTTAAAGATTCTATTCGTTTATCAGATATAACGTGGTTACATTTGAGAGAAATTCATGTGAATTATGGACCCTCCGTCAAACAGGCCAAAACTAGATATTTTTGAATCTTGTTCAATAATATTAAAATTGGCTTAATCAAAAAAAATATTTTTTGAAATTATAAATTTTTTTCCTAAACACAAGCATAAAAAATTAGAATGATAAGTAAATAAATTAGAACGGGGAGAATTAATCAAAATTATGAAAAAATAAATTGTTTGTTTTCTTTTTGATTAAAATCATCTTGTGAGTTCAGTGACCTTCAGATTATTATTTCCTCATGGTAGTAATAAACAACCTGGCTGATTTTTATCAGGTTAAAAAGCAAAAGAAAATTTTTTATATACAGTATTAGCTCATATTGTCAGGTTAATCGGTTACTCCGATTTGAAACTGGACTAATCAAAGAACTATATAAAAAATAATAATAATAATTGGTTCCTAACAAATTTTTTTCCTGGTTTTTCAATAAATAAATCATAAGGGCCGGGGGCTTGGCAACGGAGAAGAGCAACAGTTGCCACAATCGTTGCGGTTAAGCGGGGCCAAGCGCGAAGAAACTTCACCTTGGATGACCCCATATTACAATAAAATATATAATTCAAGACCCTAAATGGCCTCAGTAGCCGAAAGGGCAAAAAAATCTGATGGTCAAAATTAATAGCGAATGAAAACTAATTCAAGATAGAAAAAAAGGCTTGAAAATTAGAAGACCAAAATTTAATTATAAAAAAAAACTCTTTGTAAACGTGTCCCAAATTATATACATCAGCGCTTTCCAATCTTTATGCAACTATCCCTTTCTAAAAACAAATTTTATATTGTATTATTGTTTCGAGCCCCTTGTATGTTGATTTTTGAAATGAAAATATTAAATAAAATCATGAACGGAAAACGAAACAAGAAAAGTCCAAATCAACAAACTAATTTTCTATATTATATGGGCGGAATAAAAAAAAATTCTAAATCACTTTTCTATAAGTAAACAATACTTTCTACTAACGATAATCGTGAAAGACTAATTAAATTAATCAGATTTAGAATAAAACAAAAAAATTATATTTCGGAACAATGAATACTTAATTTCATTTTTACTTTCTCTTACCCTATATATGAAATATATAGAGAGAGAAAGTGTGGCGATCAAGTCAAAAATTCGACGTCGTCGAGATTTTTTATTCTGGATAATTTAAAATTTTCGATGCTTCCAACCTCTAATCTGATCCTTTAACTTCTCCGATTGTAATGAAATTTGAATCATAGGTACAGTCTATAAAATCTTAGTGATCTTGTTGTATATTCAGAAATCATTTTAAAAACAGTGTTTTCCCAGATTTTTTTCACAAATCCGAGATAGAGAAGGGAGCCGGACCTGACGACATTCTAAATTTTTTTTGTTGGTTTTTTCATTATTCGTTACGATAAATGATTTAGCAATCATTAATTCAGCATGCTTCTCCGAATTTCATCTAATATCGACCTTAGAACGTACAAATCAAGAAATATGAAGAAGAGAGCTTGATACATTTTGTCAAACCGCTTCCAGTCCATTTACAATAAATCAAAATATTAATTCACAAAGAGTATTTCAAAATGTATATGCAAAGATTAGAAAAATGATATATGACGAATTGATGATTACTGGAAGATAGGCAACCAAATTGACCTCATTAATGACATTTCGGACCACGCATATTCAGTTATTAATTTAATTTAATTTAAGAGGAGCTCACAGACAATTAATCAGAGATAGTGCATATTTAAAAAAAAAAAATTAAAATATAATTTTTCAACAATTTTATGAAAAAAATTATTTTCACTTTTTGTGCTATTTTTTCAATATATGTAAAAAAATAAGAGAAAGTAAAAATATTTCTTAGAGCTTACAATCACTAGTTGGAAAAAACAATATCAATTTATGAATTTTTTCATTCGGTATAATATCGAGTATAATCTATATTTGTTGTTTTTACTCTCAGTAAAACTCCACATATAAACACAACATCAAAAATAAAAACCTTATGCATCCATATAAGGTACGACACTAATATTCAAAAGGGGTCGTGGAGCTTAATTTAATGGCGTCATCTAACATCCGAAAATAAGAGTTGTATTTAGTTGTGGCTGTGATAAATTTAAGAAAAAAATATTGAATTATTTTATCAATTATAAATATTAAATGATTAATGAGAATAATTAATAAATAATTAGCAATATAGAAGTGAACTACCTAGGTAAAAACGTCGAGAAACGAGGAGAGCGAGAGAGAGGTGGCCATCTGCTAAGATGGCTGCTCAGTAAATGAGGTGGCTTTGAGGTTTCTTACGAATAGTTACATAGGTTCATCCTTTCACAAGGTTCGCCCCTCTACTGATCTGGCCAGCCTAGCCTAGTGTTCTTTTCTAGAGGCCAAAGAATACAACCCTTGTGATTGGCTAATTAGTCAAGAGAGGGAGAAGAGAAAGAGAAAAGAGGGGGATTGCCAAAAAATTATTATATTTAGAGAAGAGAGGGGAGAGTACCTAGGCTTCTCTAATATTTTTATTGTTAGAATTGAGACTGGAAGGTGACGATTCCATTTTATTTAAATTAAAGGAGAGTCAGGTATTAGATGATTAAATTATTTATGATATCCAACTTCATTGATTAAAAAAAAAAAAAAATGATGGCAGAATGACCTATGGTCAACAGACAAAAAAATCTGGTGTGACTGGTCGCACAGCACACAACTTTCTCTTACCTTCGCTAATCGAAAGTTGTGTTCTGTACTTGTCACACCAGATTTTTTGTGTCGATATTTAGTTTCTGACAGTACAGTACATTTGAATTCAAGATGTAAAATTTTTAAGTATGGGAAAATAGTTATGTTTTGTTACCATGGCAACCATTTTTCCTATCTTTCCTATGAAGGACAAGAGTAAAGTGGTCTTCAGAAGATTTCAATGGCGAAATGAGAATATACATTTTAGAAAATAATTGATTTTTGGATTTTAATCAAAATTGTTGCCTTTTATGCAAAACGTTTCGGCCGATTTAATCATGCCATCTTCAGTTGCATTGGAATTTTTTAGTAAATAGAGTTGTCAACAGACAAAACCTTATGATCAGATTGTTGACAACTCTATTTAATAAAAAACTCCGTTGCAACTAAAGATGGCATGATTAAATCGGCCGAAACGTTTTGCATAAAAGGTGTTTAATTTAATAGAGGCTCCTGCCTGGCTGCTTTCCTCTTCAATCCTATATTAAATTCTATACAGCCACTTTCTACATTAAATATATATCATCCCTAGTTAATTAGTTAATGTTGGCTAGTTATCAAGGGCGGATCCTGAGGTGTTTCTCGGGGGGAGGGTAATCTGATGTGACTGGTGCACAGCACACAATTTTTTACTTAATTTCAGTAATTTAAAGGCACATTTTGTACTTGTTTGCCAGAATATAAATTCAAATCAAATTTTTAAGTATTAATTTTTAAAATTTTACATTAAAAAATAATTTTTTTTTTTTCGAAAAAAGTATTTTTTTAAATATCGGCGGGGGTGGGGGGGGGAGGAAATTACCTTCTTTACTCTCTCCTTGCTAGTTATACATGCAAGGGCGGATACAAGAGGGGAGGGAGTAATTACACCCCCCCCCCCGAGATTTAAAAAAAAAATACTTTTTCTCAAAAAAATTTATTTTTAATGTAAAATTTTAAAAATTAATACTTAATATTAATTAAAAATTTGATTTGTATTTACGTATATTCTGGCCAACAAGTACAAAATGTGCCTTTAAATTACTGAAATTAAGAAAAAAATTGTGTGCTGTGCGACCAGTCACATCAGATTACCCCTCCCCCTCCATCCCGAGAAACACGACTGGATCCGCCCTTGTAACATATAGATGTAAGCAGGGCCGGATCTAGGGAAGGGGGGCAGTGGGTGTGGGTGCCCCGGGCGGCAGATATCAGGGGGAGGCAATTAAAGAAAGATTTAGTAAAAAAAAAGGTAAAATGATATGAATTTTGTATATAAGATTTTAAGGAGGGGGCGGCAAATTAAATTTTGACCCTCCTAAAAAATCTCGTAGTTCCGGCCCTGGATGTAAGATCAACTGAAAGTCTTGTTAACGTTAGTGGTAATTATTGTATTTTGAAATAGAAAGGAGTAGTTAACTCAACTCACACCAGAGGCAGCACTTAACGAAAGCTCCTTTTAGTTATGCAAAATATTACCAAAAAAGATTAAATGAATGCATAGTTGTAAGGAATTAGTGATAGCTTGGACGCTCATGCCATTTAATAAATTTGTTAAGAATGAAATTAATTTAGAGCGAGGGTGGCCAACCCACGGCCTGCCTTGAACATTTTTTTAGGTCCCCACTTTTAAAGAATATATTTTGTTCACCCCAAAAAAAATGTCTATGGTGGGTCTAATCTAATATGTGAATATATAATTTTATATATAAGCGACAGGCGCATTTCCAAAGTCTACAAGATTATTTGGGTTTGCTATCCCTGATTTAGAGAATCCTGAATAAAGAATTTATTTAATAATAGAGGTTCTTTTCATTTGACTGCAAACCTCTTCCTTTCTTTAACCAAATATTAATACATTCGATTCCAAATATAATAAAATAAGAGATATTCATATTGATGGTGTTGTTAGTCCCACCAAATTGTTAAATTTTAATTGTCCACATTGTCTACTTAGTTTAAATGAAGTTGTTCATTTGTTTACTATGTAGTAAAGTAGACAATTCGCCCAAAGCTGGTTACACTGTGAGGTAAAATGAAACTTTTTTCTCGGCTCCGAGATAATTTATCGGGATTATTAAGTAAAATGATCTTCGTCTTTCTCCACCACATACCGTTTGGGGGGGGGGGGAGCCCCTACTTATTTCCACCCCTTTTCGTTAATTATAGGGCCATGAACATGGCGTACCCAGGATCAAATC
Organism: Euborellia annulipes; assembly: GCA_023213315.1. Lineage (NCBI taxonomy): Eukaryota > Metazoa > Arthropoda > Insecta > Dermaptera > Anisolabididae > Euborellia > Euborellia annulipes. Next base: position 283 of record JAKCPI010028146.1, on the reverse strand, counting down.
TGGGGGGGGCAGAGCATGGACGTCCAGATTGTGACATAGCTTTTTTCTATATAGAGGGGAAAAGCCTTCGAATTAAAGGCATGAAAAGGAATATTTTAGCCTTAACATTTCTTCAGAAGGTCTAGAGAAGTGAAAAGTTAAAAAACATTAACATTTGGATCCAAGGGAAACATTAAAAATGATCGATTTTTTTCTGATATTTTTTCACTGATTTTCTACATATTCCAGCTGATCCAACATCCCTCAACTAAAAAAAATATATAGGATAAAGCGGTGGGGTGTG
>JAKCPI010028145.1:0-18315 GCA_023213315.1 Euborellia annulipes | reverse complement strand
TAACAGAAATTCACTACCATCACGACGTCCCCTTCATGTCAGCTACCAAACATCGAAAACACCTCACAACCAACTACGTTATGAGTATAAAAAACCTTGCAAACAGCAACTAAGTAGATTGATTTTCTAAGAAAATGTAATGTTTTTCCTAAATTCATTCAGAATTAGGAACAATTACATTCTTAGTGTCAAAGATCCTCCAATCCAGAGCCTATTCAATGAATTTCTGATTAAATTCCCAAATACTAATTCGAGATAAAATCTATTTAGTGTGGTTTTTTCAGAAATTAGATCACCAGTTGAAATTTTTGATGATTTTTCGTAAAACAGAAAATGAAGATTAAAAAGATTAATTAAATAAGAACAAACACCTTGGCTTCCTTAACTTCCCAAAATACTACTAGTCAATAAGTGAAGAATTTATATCCAATACTTTGAATGCATTTTTTTCTCTTGATTTAATAATATATTTTTATTTATTTATTTATTTCGATAAGAGATTGCCAAAAAAGAGAGAGAAATTTTTGGCATTTTGCCTTCTCTTCTTCTTCTCTTCTCTTTTTTTTTGTGAGTAGGGTGTATGTGTATGGTGTGTACCCCATTTCTTTTCTCTCTTATCTTGTTACGTTACATGTATTCGATTGGGTTACACAATATAATATAGATAGAAGGAGGAGGAGATTTTTTTTTTTTATGATTTATGTCTAGAACAGGAAAGTTACTTAAAGCGGGGGCTCTGATAACAGGATATGATTGATTAACAAATAAAAAGATGAAAACGATAGCAAAAGAAGATAATCAAATTGATTGATTGAGAAATACAAGAAGAAAGAATTCTCTTTTACTTTAAGAATAATAAATTTTAAATATTTATTAAGTAATAAATGTTTTTATATCGTCTTGAAAAAGATGAATTTGATATTTGATTAAGATGGTATCATTAATTTGTTGAAAGAGAACGCTTCCAATTTCACATGCCCGTACTTTGATGGTCTCTCCCGATTTCATAGTTCCACAACTTTTCGGTAGCTGCCCAGGTTTTGAACGTTAATTGTTTGATGGTGTCTGTTGAAAAGTGGTTGTGGAGTTGATTGATGGCTTCCAGTGAGAAGGGCGGTTGTGCGCGGATTAAGATGGAGGAAACGTTTTTGCTGAGGTTTGGAAGCGGACGTTGGATGATAGAATTGGAAAGGCCTTAGCTTGGTCCCCCTACAAAACGTGAATACAATCACTCCTACTATCATTCCACTGGAACTATTGGAAGATAATTCGAATACTACTCTGGATCAAAGAAATACTCCACTGGTATCATTGAAAGATGATGAAGACACCCCTGTTTCTTCCTTCTAAGCGGCCATTTAGATCAGGCCATCATTCAGATTTACAGACAGCATCCTCGCAACTTCGGCAGAGAAGTCTTTTTTTATCGGAAAATTGAGCGGAATTAGACCTTAAGTTGAGAATGGGAGAGATGATAGGTCAAGTGTGTGATGTGTTGTATTGTTTGATATGTAAGGTATGTTTGTTTTGGAAATTAATGTTAAATTCGTTGTATTTTGTAGTTCCTAATTTTATTGCAGTGTCCATTGTTTTTTTTTTAAAGATTCATCAATACTAGATTTTTCACTTTATGGTAAAAATATCATGAGTACAGAAACATTCTCGCCTTTCATTCTCTGAATCTTTTTAAGTATTCTTTTATAATTTATTCGTAGAGGTTTGCATTATCGGACCATATTCAATTAGTCCGATTGATGTTCATTTTAAATCAAGGACTTTAAGATGTTTCATTTCATTAAATTGTAATGCATTTTCATAAATCTTTGTTTCATCCTCCTGATCGACTTCCTTATTTATCTATTTCGAAAGTGATATTTTCGTATTAAGATTCAGCCGTTTTGATTTCTTAAACTTCTCCGGAATTCCCAGATCTTATTCGATATTCAGCTGCCTTCGTTATAGTTAATTGCTAGAATATCGTTAATTCATAACTTTGATTATACCTACAGGGCTGTAGTCAATATTCTAACATCGAAGTGGTTAATAATGTCCTCTACGGGTACAAAGCCCACAGGAGAGGATCAATCTAGGATACATACCCATCTCTTAGTGCCTGTAACTGGAGGGGATTATGTCCCTATTATTCCAGTAGGGACGCTCGACCTTGTTGAATTTTTGCGCCAACTCCACCCATCTTATCCGATAAACCACAACGCCTTTTAAAAAAAAAGAACAAAGATGATTAAGAAATAAAGAATGGAATGGAATTTTCATTAATAATTAATTTCCTTTCAACAAGTGGATTGCATATCGACATACTAAACAACACACTCCCATTCCCTTTCCCTATCGAACATACATATTAAACGAATGCCAGGTTTGTATAATACAAAAGGCCATTTAAATAAAAATAAAATCACGTAAAAGAGAAATATGATCCAAATTGTAAATATATTCATCCTTTTACAATAGCATTTTTAGACTTTCGGGCCTTTCCATCTCTCGCTTTTTTTTTTTTTTTTTTTTAAATAGGCAATCGAAAAACATACAAAAGTGCAATTCGTCTTCTACAAACACACACACAAACACCACACCCTCTCTTTTGAATGAGATCACGAAACAATAAACAAGGAGAGAGAGAGACAAAAAAAAAAACGAGATTGTTCTAATCGTTTGAAACGCTTGAAACTTCATATCAAAAAGAGAACAGACCAATCTTTCTGCTTTAAAGAGCTATTAAAAATACAATATCTAGATATTGTTTTTTTTTATTTTATCGATTGGACGAAATTTATTATTTAAAAAAAAAATCTGCTTTTAGTGTTTGCACTCAAGTCATCTCTTTTTGTGAAATTGATATTACATTTACGCTGGAGATGATCGTAGACTACTCGCTGCCCTCTCTTTAGAGACTACGTCTTCGAACAAGTTGAAGGCTTGACCTACCTTAGTCCTAAAGTGAATCAGTTGGAAGAGATAAAAATCCCAATCATTTTAGCCAACAGAAGTTTCTACCCTCGAATGATATCTCGGAGGACAAAAGTCCTAACATACAAGGCCCTAATCAGACTAGTTCTAATTTACCTTGACTAATCATTACCAAAATACTATTAGTTGCTTTGAGAGGAAAGTGTTAATAAAGAGTGGTTCAAATCAAAAGTGGACCAAGTCCAAAAATAAACAATTTTCTTATTTTACCCTTTTTGGATAGTAAATAACGGTAGTTATTCCGTGTAATAATGAACTATGTCAGAATTTCAATACTAATCTTCCAGAATGCAGCATAGTCCAGAATTCCAGGCTCATTTTTACAAGTTATACTATCAAGCTAATTTTCCGTGAGTAGCTTCATTTTGATGAGACGACCAATTTTTCCTCTTACAACAATTCTTGATTGTGGAGTAGCAGGGATATAATATATCAATTTGACGATTCTCAAAAATTTATTATTATTTATGGGTTTTTTCATTAAATCTTAAGAAAATTATTAACATTATTGGAAAAAAAAAATATTTGTCCCACAAAATATATGGTTTTATCAAAGAGTCTCCCCCTTCCGAAATGTGCATGTTCGAAGTGGAGAAATTAAATATAAGGGTTTAACGTTGATTTATTTTTTCTCAAAAGAGTAAAAAGTTGACTTGGTTCAATTTTGCTCTGAACCCCTAATATGGTCCAGTCAAATAAAACTGAGAATGGAGATCCTAACATACAAAAACTTAATCAGGCCAGGTCTAACCTAACCTGACCAAAATCCCATTAGTTGCTTTGAAAGGAAAATGCTAAGAAAAATATATGGCCCAGTCAAAGGAAACGAAGATTGGAGAAGAAAACAATAGTATTAACTACTTTGGGGATCCTCCGGTTATAAACTTTATTAGATCTTAGAGACTCAAAAAGCTGAGCGATTGATTCAATCCTGTAAAAACATCTTTCTATCAGATCCTGGCTGGAGAAGGAACGAGGAAGACCGAGAATTAGTTGTTTTGATCTGGTTGATGTGTCAATTGTAAGAAGTCTGCTCTACCATCCATCTTTAAAAACTTCTGAGTTCTTTTATTCTCTTATTCCTCTTCTTCATTGTGATCATATGCAATCACTTTTCAAAAAAATCTAGTGTGACTGGCGCACAGCAGATTTTTTGTGTCGACATGTATTTAGTTTCCGACAGTACAGTACATTCGATTTTCAAAATGTACAATTTATAAGTATGGCAATATATTTATATATTTTGTTACCATGGCAACCATTTTGCCTATCTTTTCTATGGACTACAAGAGTAAAGTGGTCTTCAGAAGATTTCAATGGCGAAACGAGAATATACATTTTATAGCGAATCTAAAAAATAATTGATTTTTGAATTTAAAATAAAATCGTTGGAGATAATTTAAAGAAAATCGAAAAAAAAAACTGAAAAAGTGCATCAGTAAAGTACTAGTACTCTTTGGTCGATTTTGTTCAAAAGCTTCGTATCACGTCCCATGGGGGTGCCTAACTTAAATATAAAATTTCAACCTCCTAGCTCTTTTCGTTCTTGAGATATTTTGTTCACAGACAGACAGACAGACCATGTCGCGAAAACCACTTTTTTGGAGCCAGGGGACCCCAAAACGTGTATATTTATCAAAATCTCGACATCGAATTTTTGACATGAATCCAATACTTTCTATATATTAACATATATATAGATGTAAGAGAAAGTAAACGTGTGTACGTATCTTTTTTTATTTTCTAGCCCACCCTTGTTTTAAGTCTATTATATAGTTTTTATTTCAATTTATTGCCATCAGAATGCTACACTGTTGGTCGTTAGGAGGGTTCTTTTTTTTTGATCGCTTATGATGGATTTATATTGATTTATAATGGTATATTATAGTTTTTATTTTTGATGGGTAAAATGGGAGTAATATTGTATCTTGTTATTGTTTCAATTGCATTTTGACATTTACAATTTTTTTTTATTATTCTTAAAAAAAAATCAATGGAATGCAATAATTTTGATTAAAAGACTAACGAGAATGTTCCCATTTGACGTTTAATAAATTTCTATTTCAATGGGATGGAGAAAAAAAAAGCACAGAACAAGGATGGATTTATTTAATATGTCAAAAATCACTGTTTCGATATGACGTCATTTAATCAAAGTATGTTACTGAAAGTGGTATAATTGATCGCCGTGATAAAAGAAGTGTTTTTCAACCAATGATGCATCCTCTATAAAAATTAAAACAATTTGAAAAAAACTTGTACTACTAATTTTACCGTGGAGAATTTATAGGTCTATTAGCTAAACGGTGTCTTTTGGTCGAATTTCTGTTAGAGAGATAAAAAATTGACTCTCGCTTCTCCACGATCTTCTTCAATTGTTCTACAGCGCAAACTGGCTACCTCTATACTCCGTCTCCATTTGTTGCAGTTCTCTTCCCAATATCTGAAGCCCAGCAATCCCGGCAGCTCCCACCACGACTTAGCCTTTCTATAGTCCTTTTTTGTCACTAGAGAATCCGTTATGCACTGTTGTCCATTATATTTTGAGACTAGAGAATCCGTTATGCACTGGTGTCCATTCCATTTGGAGACTAGAGAATCCGTTATGCACTGCTGTCCATTCCATTTGGAGACTAGAGAATCCGGTGTGCACTGTTGTCCATTCCATTTGGAGACTAAAGAATCCGGTATGCACTGCTGTCCATTCCATTTGGAGACTAGAGAATTCGGTATGCACTGCTGTACATGCTCTTCAATTTAATGTTGGTATTCTTACAATAGCTCGGATAACTAACTCTTGGTTATGTCGTATTTCCAGATACCTTGCTCATTAATCGGTACACATTCCTCAATATTTTCTTTTTGAATCTGTCGAACACATTAGACGTTTTTTCGGATACTTTTGAAACAAACGACAGTCCTGACCAGGATTTTATAGGTTTTAAACTTTATGTTGCTATGGATGTTTCGTGACTTGAAGTTAGCTAATATTGGGTAATATATACAAATAGAGGCAGATATTCTTTTTCTAATTTAGCCTATATCACACTATTTAAAAAATCTATTAGTCAATCAGTCACTCATTAAAATGAAATATATTCTCTTTTTTTAATGTTAGAAAAAAAAAGAGAGTGAAATATGAATTGATGAAATATGTATAAAGAGAATGTGTATGTATGTAGTAAATGAAAACTTAAATATTTCAAAAATATGTGAATTTTATTGGGGTCTTTTTTTTTTACTTTCACTCTCACTCTCTCTTTCTAGCATTTCGATATCCGTCAGCGTTTGATTAAACCCCCCCCCACCCCACTCCCCCTCTCTCTCTCTCTTTCCCACTACGCTGTTGGCTTTTCTCATTCGCATAAATATACATATACAGGGTGGAGAATTCATCCATCCCACTTCCTATCAGATTCTCTTGGTTGTTGATAAATGGGCCGGTAAAGTAGACAACTATCCAACCGACCGACCGACCGACCATCCCCGCTTTTTAGTCTTATCGATCGCTTTTGGCAAATTAGGCCTATCGAGTGGTGGGAGAGCTAGAGCGAGACAAAAGGGATTGAATTATAGGGAGAGATATACATCATCATAAGGTTTTGTAAATATTTTCTATATAAATCCATGTTGATATATAGAATTTATAAAATTAGATGTGACCATCAACTATCATCATAGATCAAACACTTTTCTATCATCAATCAAATTTAGAACATCATATTTCATATTATTACAATTTATTGATCTTTTAATTTAAAGATTTGAACTGAACAATTTTTAAATTTATTATATTCTTCTAAAAGAGTATCCATAAATAAGTAAAATTTAAGATAAGAAAAAGTTCAATTTAATTTCGATACATAAACTATGTTTCGCTATTCGAACAGTCTTTTTTTTTGTTAAATGACCATATTTATGTTCAAGTCAAAGTGTCATTAAATAAAGAATTAGAATTTTTTTTTTATCCAACTTATAACTTTGAAAACAAAATACCCATTTTGAATAATAATCATAATAAAAGAGAGAAATTCATTCTTCTTCTTCTTATGACATAGACATCTCTTAAATAAGTTTGCAAATCGATAATGTGGAAAACCAAGCAAAACTCCTTCAAGTTACAAAACTAAGAAATTACTTCTCTTTAAGTATTTAAACAAAGAACTTATTCTTTTTTTTGTTTGTGATGTTGGCAATCGATTCAAGAGTGTTTAAAAATGAGAAATTTTCAATGAATATCCAGTTTCTAATAAATATATTTATTCTGAAGGAATAGTTCTTATATAATCGTAGAATTACCCAATTCAATACAGTCCACCTGTTACTATTTTCATTAAAAACTTCTCTTTTAACAAAGATTTTCCCAAAATTTTCTTGAACATTCTGTGGCTAATTCGATTAAGGATTTAGAGCTGCAACACAACTCATGTTCAACTTCCAAAAAAATTATCTAACATTGCTAAAATCTTCTCTAGGGATAGGGGGGAACTGGTAGTTAATCTCGCCCCTAGAATATCACAAAGAGCTTTAATGGCCTAAGTGTGTTCACCCTCTGGAAACGGCTACTTTAAACTAGCCTGTTTCAAATACTCCTCCGGGTATATACCCTAAGGGCTGTCCAATCTCCCTTTCATTATTGCTCTTTCTAATTAGTAATGAAATATTTTTACACGCTTAAGGAGAAAAATAAAACAAAAAAAAAATGAAATTACTCACCCAGTCCATAAAACAAACTCGATATTGTCTCCGTGTTTGGTGCGCATGGCTTGTGCGGCGGACTCAACAAGTGCCCAAGGAGAGTCACACGAAAAGTCACCAAAACGGCCATCAGGTTTACGAGGAGGTCCGTGACCTCCACCTCCCTGTCCTACACCTCGCGGCCAACAATCTGCAAATAAGGACACAAACACTCACTCTAAACTAGAGTGTATTTTCTGTGAAAAAGTCAATGAATACAAATTTCTTCATCTAATTAATTGTTTCCGTCTTTTTCAGGAAAATATCAATCATTAAATAGATTAAAGAAATACGAAGTTTAATTTTAATACTCACTTCGTCTGGCGTCGCCCGATTTACTGTACTGTGGGTCGTAATGGATATCTGTGATATGCCAGAAGTAACCTGTAACATACAAAAATAACATTCCGTTACTAAAAAAAAAAGAGAATAAGGATACACTTTGTTCCCATTGTATAGACTCAGAAACTACTTGACGGATTTGCATTTTTTATTTTTAAAAAGGTTTCTAAACATTTTTTTTTGACAGAACTGGATTTCATTATCAGTTTTTAAGAAGATATTCACAAGTAGTTGAATGAAAATATTACTCAATAACATGGAGGGTACCTAGAAGCGAATTCCAATTTAATAGTTATTAAACAAAGATGCTGTTTTTGGATAATGTGTCGTTTAATTGTATATGACACAACATTTCGGTCACTCATTCCATGACTTTTTTCAGATACAATTTTACATCTAGCGATTTACATTCAGAACTGAAAATAAAAGATCACCGATTCCTCACCTCGATCACTAGATATAAGATCACTTTGGGATTGTATCCGAAGGAGATCATAAAATGAGGGGTCGAAACGTATGGTAAAGAATAGTTTACCTGAAAAAAATTATCTTTATCCTTTTGGTAGTTCGACTAAAATATTTTTTTTAAAGATTCTAATTTAAAAAAAAACCGTGGACATTCCTGTGGTCCCGGGTTCGCTTCCCATCCTAAGCAAGAATTGAAAAAATATATTACTTTTAAATATTTGTTAATTAACATTTCAATTTTATAAATGTTAATATGAGAGATATAGGATTGAAATTAAAAAAATGTAGTCAACAAAAATCGAACCAGCGACTTCTCTTTGTTTTTATTTTTCTCTTTTAGGAGACTAGAGCACTACGCGCTCGGCTAGCAGATCTGACAATACTAAAGCAGATCAATAAGTCCGTGACTGTTTGAATTTTCCGCCTCTTAACTGAAATGGCAACACTGCTCCTGTCAGCAGGCAACTATCACCTGACTCCTGTCGAAATTTGAACCAGCTGGGTCTTTTAGTTTTTGTTTGACATCCATTAATATCAGACTACCTCGTGATTTGAGAATAAAATGGAAAAGAGTGAATTTTCAGTTTCCATGGCAAAAATCCATGAATTGGTATTACGAATTGCTCCCTCATCCGCCCTATTCACCGGATTTAGCCCCGAGTGACTATTTTTTGTTGCCAAACCAGAAAAAATGGCTCGGCGGAAAGAGATTTGACTCCATCGATGAATTTGATATCATCGATAAATCTTATTTTTGGAAGGGATAATAAAGAATTTGGAGAAACGTTGGACAAAGTGTATAGAGCTCAAAGGAGACTACGTTGAAAAATAAAATAATTTTTTATCCAAAAACCTGTGTTTCATTCAAAAAGTCACGGACTTATTGGCCTGCTCTCGTAACTTGTATTTTTTATTAAAAATTGCAGGAATCATGTGTAAGGTTAAGTCAAATAGATTTCAAATTTTTTTTTTAAATATTCAATTAAGAAATAATATTTTTTACTTAAAATTTACAAAAAATATTTTTAAATATAACTTGAATTAGTTTTATTAAGTTTATTTAGAAATAAATTGCTGGGAAAGAATAAAGTATCATTCAAATGGAAATTTTTTAAATATATTCAGTCCACATACTCACCTTCAAAACCTATAAGTTTCTATGATTCTAAATTAATTAATCAAAACGAATTCTTTTTAATTAAAAGATTAAAAAGTTTTTTTTTATTTATTTCAAAACAAAAGAAACACTTGATTAATCAAGATTAATTGATAACGTAGGTAATCTAACAATTTTTTTCTCTCTTTTAGGAATTTTTATTATTTTATCATATTCATTAAAAATTCAAATATTCCAGTAGTATGTAGATCTTAAATCATGTGAATTAATTATTTAGAATTTTTTTGTTTCTATCTCATCTCGTAAATTTTCTTCTCTTTATATTTGTCATTTTTTTTTTTTTGTGATTTCATATTTTAAAGAATTATCGTTAAAAAAAAAAACACGGTGACGTTTTATTGTCTAATAAAATAAAGAGAATAGATGTATAAATAAAGGTTTTAAAGATTTCCCGTTCTTTATATGAGGGTAGAGAAGGTAGGGATAGAGAGATGTTTATTTATAGGGTGTTTAGAAAAAAAAAAAAAAATAAATAAATAATCAACACAATAAGATGGAAAAATTCACTAAAAACAAATTTTAATGCTAAAAAAGGCCTTAAAAAATAAATTTATTTAAAAAACAAAATTGTTTCAGCTGGTGTTCGAACCATGGATCAATAGATTTGCCCTCGACAATCCTCTTTCTTAAATGTTTTAGCCAGATGTGTGGCGGTCACATTTGAAATAGATTAAACATTTCAACGCTAGATGGCACCATTAATGAATATGAATAAATTACTCATCATTTTCTTTTTTACTTTTTTATTTTCAATTATCTTATCAATAAATATGATGAAAAAGATACAAAAAAAATAAATAAATAAATAATATTAAGATAACTTGTATTTTTTATTAAAAATTGCAGGAAATATATGTAAAGTCAAATCAAATAGATTCCAAAATTTTTAAAATATTCAATTAAGAAATATTTTTTACTTAAAATTTGCAAAAAATATTTCTAAATATAACTTGAATTAGATTTATTAAGTTTATTTTGAAATAAATTCCTGGGAAAGAATAAAGTATCATTCAAATAGAAATATTTTTTAAATATATTCAAATGGAAAATATTGTTTACTATGCTAAAACTATTGTTTACTAAACTAAAAATAATCAGCGTTAAAAAAATGCTATTCTCTAAACAAAGTTTTAACAGCGACGTTAACATGTTGCTTTAATTTCAAATTTATCAAAATCATAACCTTACTTTTTAGGTTAAAGACGCCATTTTTATACATTAAATAGGCATACGGTGTTAAAATATTAAAGGCACCTCTAGTCATGACATTAATTTTTAACACTATTACGCTTTGGCTTCAAAGTTTTTGTTTAGAGAATAGCTATTTAAGGCAACGAAGTGTTAAAATGAATTAACGTTGTGTTAAAAGTTAATGTTTTTGCTTAGAGAATAGACCTGGTTTTACTTTTTAACACCCATGTGTTGGTGTTAAATTTTAACGACTGTTTTTAGAAAATAGACCTGAGTGTGTTTTTTTTTTTTTTTGTTTAATAACAAAAAAAATAGTTATGAAGATGTTTTAATATATTTTTTTTTCTCTCTCTTCTTTTTTTTTATTATTTTGAATTTCAACCGTCAACAACAGATTATTCGTGTTAGCAACAAAAAAAAAAAAAGAATGTCAAAGAAAAAGAGAGACATTTTATTTTATTTTATTTTTTTTTTACAATAAAATTTAATCAATCCTCTTTGAATACAACGTTTTGATCAATAACACGTTCAGGGAAACCGTAACTATTTGATTAGCAAATTTTTTTTTTTTTTTGTTTTTGGTTTGTTGTCTCATGAAGGATAATGAATGATCTCAATTCGTAATGAGCCAGTTGCGTGTGCAAATCTCTCTCTTCGCAGAATCCGCAATACAGAGACACCCACGCAATATACAAAGCCTTAGGGGGAAATAGAGAGAGACCCTTAGAACACCAACCCTGCTCCAATTAATCAACCCTCGCCCCTTTCTGTTTATCTTACTTCTCAAATTGAATTGCGATCAAAAAAAAAAAAAAAAAAAATATTTGACCTACTTTCAGTTTTATTAAACATTAATTTGTAATAATGAGAAAGTTTTGAATTGATTAATTAAAAAAAAAAAAAAAAAAAAAATACTGCCGGGAATCGAACTCGGATTTTTTAGTTACCTCCCGAACATTCCAACTACTTCACTATTATGTTCAAGTTTATTTTTTTCTTTTAGAATCCTAACAGATGATATTTAATCTCACGTTAACTATATATACCGCTTGAAGCGGTTAAGTTAATTCCTGACTCGTAATCCAAAACCAATTACTAATAAAAAGTTAGAGTTTTAACTAAAACATCCGAGTTCGATCCCCGACCGTGACAGAATTTTTTTTTTCTTCCGGATACATGAGAATTTTTTAATCAATTCTTTAATAAATAACAATTCTTTTTTTTGTGTTTCAAATAACCTAAATTATCATCTCAGGTGAGGATGGTAGCATTTTTTTTCTCTCTCTCTCGCTTTTTATTTTTTTTTATTTTTATCCATCAACTGACAGCTCAACCGATATTGATTGTAACAAACTTGTCACTGAGACTGTCCAAGGGGAATTTTAAGTTTATCGATACTTTAAGGGTCATGGATTCAAGTTCTTTCTACTGTAATATTTATTTTATTCTGTTGAAAAGAAGGGAAAAGAAAAAAAATTCATATTCTTTTTTATATACCGGGTAAATAAATAAATAAATAAATCTATTTATCAATTTCTTTTGTCATTGATCATGTATTATTGTTATATATTGAAATTATATGAAAAACAAATTTTTTAATTTGGAAGCCATATCCTCCATTTTACGATATCTTAAGATTACAAATTGGTTCCATAGATCTGAACGCAAGTGTTATTCATATACTAGGGTACAGAGACATTCTTCTGAAACTGAAAGGAGCTTCAAATAAACCTGTTATAAAGTTAGTTATAGGTAAATAAACCCTAGATATCGGTGAAAAGTATAGTGGTGTGATAATATTTTGGTCGAAATCAAGGATTTGATCAAGATCTAAGGAAGAAGTCAAAGAATTCATCAATTGGTGAATTCAATAACTTAAGACAAATACTTAGAATAGAAACGATGTTAGTCGTAAGTTGGGATAAGGTTGGAATTAGCTTTGAAAAGACATACCTTATCAAATCCTTAAGGTCTTTAGATTTCGGGCATCTAGTCCGATCAAACGTAGGCTGAAATGGTTGGTCAGTTGTGATAAAGAAGGTCATATCTACATAATCTGTAGAGAAGAACCAAAATTTTATAGAGCAATATCTTTCTCGTCTGCCTAGGATATACTTCAATGAATTGTGCAGGATTCTCTCATCTGCGATAATATGTAACTCTCTTTAAGGTGCTTATACATTGGGCATTCAAAAATAATGTAATCTAAGTTCTTTTCCACAAATAAACTGCAAATTTTTCGTGCTGGTCTATCTTATGGCGCACCCCTCCAAAGAATAACATGATCCCTTCCTGAAATTCTTAGTTGCCCCGAAATCCTTACAGTGTCAAGGTGGCAGGAAAGGCTCTCTCAAATAACAAGATCGACTGGAATTGGACAACGCAACTGAAAAGCCTCCTTCAACAAATAGAAAAAAGTAATGGTCCGAGACCAGAAAAGGAACCGTTTTAGCGCTTATTCCCGATATCTTTAAAAGTTTGAAAACAAAATTATATTTGGGAATTCAATCAACAGTAGCCGAATCCAAGTATAATAATAATTATTATAAGAAAATTCTTAAAATAACAGAAAAAAGAAGCCGGCGAAATACCTGACTCTTCTCTGCCACCTTGACATCATAAGAATCTCGGGGCAACTAAGACTTTCGGGGAAGGGGTCATGTTATTCTTTAGACAAGAAGGGTGGGTTATAAGATAGAAATAAGATAGACCAGCGCGAAATATGCTCAAATTTGCAATCTACTTGTGGAAGAGAACTTAGATCACATTTTTGAATGTCCAATGCATAAGTAAGTTACTTATTAGCTCAGATGGGAGACTTCACGCTTGAGGGAATTCTCAATATATAACACCAACAAGGCAAGATCCTAAATCACTGCAGGTCTGCTCAGGTTTTCCTGTTGCAAACAGTTCGTGAATTATAAGTTGATATTGCTTGAACTTGAACACTTCGACAGCATGGAAAATTGCAATTCGGATGTTATAAAATCAAGTTTGTAAGAAGATCGGAATTCACTGTTAGTTGTCCTAACAAATACAGGTGCCCCATGGTAGGGGAGAGGTAACCGGTCCTTCCTACCAGAAAATTTATAGAAAATAAAATTAAAGCATCTTTTTCGGAATCGAAGATCATTCATTCATATTAATTTAAATTTTGTGGTAAGTCAATAAACTAACAATTCGATTTTGATTAGTTAATTAAAAATTAACTTGTTAACATTGTTTTTTGTTGTTCTTGTTGTTGTCATTTGTGCCATTCATTCATTTGTCATTAGGAATTAACACAATCAAATAAGTAAATAGACAGCCCTCACTCTCTCTCTCTCTCTCTTTCGATATTGATTAATGAATTATTTTTTATTTCTCTCTCTCCATTCTCATTCTTTTCTTTCATTATATTCATATTCCAATCTGTTCTTGTATTGAAATAGGGAGTGAGTGAGTGAGAGAGAGAGATCCTTTAGAAATAAGAGGAAATTGCAATCACTTAAGTGAATGAGTTGAGAGAGAGAGAGAAACTTGACATAATAGAGAACAATCTATTTCAATACTACAAATAAACATAACAGCATAACATTAATCATTAAGATGATAATGATGAATGATAATTAAAATCTGTCTGGGCAAGTTTAATTAGCATGTTAAAAAAAAAAAATTATTTTCCATAATAACGATGTCATAAATTTTCCACAATCTTAGGCAAGTTTATCCCCCCTCTGTGAAGGATCTTGCCGAGGAGGCGAATTAACGTATGGAACTTGCTTGACTAATCTGTTTCGGTCCCTTACAGACCGCTACTTCTATGAAAAAAAGAAATTCTCGGTTTCAGTTTGGTGAGAAACCTTTCAGTTCTAAGCAAACCAAATCGAAAGGACATCAGTGACAGACGAAAGAAAAGTCTAAGGTCAAAAAAAATTTAGGATAGTGTAAACCAGAACTCTTTACACTGAACGAACTTTATAGTAAACCGAATCCATCACTGCCTGACAAAAGTACAGCTCTTAATCAACTATTTTCAAACTTTTTGTAGATTATGCAGAAATCTAGCATGAATAAGTTGGAATTTATTTGGAGGATATAACTCAAAATACCAACTCTAGATTCCTGTTCAATAGTTTAAAATCGTTTGACAAAAGAAAAGTTTTTTAAGTAACTATTCTAGGGGGGGAAAAAAAAAAAGAGGGGCGAACACACCTTATGTGTGGAAAGAAAATAAAGAAACCAAAAGAAAAAAAACTGGGGAACCCTTGGGAAAAAAGGGAAAGGAGGGGGGGGGGGAGAAGATCTCTGAAAATTTTAAGAGGGGGGGGGGGGGAAGAGAAGAGAAAAAGAAAAAAGAGGAAAAGAACTACGAAGGAAGGGATACTTTTTTTTTTAAAATTTTTTTAACGATGTAAATATAAATGTATGTAATAACCCCCAAAGCCTAGCAATAGGTAAGGGATACAAATAAATAAATAAATAAATAAAGTAACTATTCTAGATTACAAACTTTTAGTAGATTATGCAGGATTGTTTGCAGGAATAGATTGGATTTTATTTGATGGATGATAGATAACCCAAATTACCAAGTCTAGATTCCTGTTTAGTGGACAGAACAGTTCTTAAGAAAATATTCTAGATAACAAACTTAGTAGATTATGCTAGAATCTAGCATTGGTTGCATGAATAAAATGGAATTTAATTGTTGGCTGATATACAACCCAAATTACCAACTATAGATTTCTGTAGTTTAACAACTGGATAGTCTGAACAGTTCTTACACAACTTTTCTAAATAACAAATTTAGTAGATTATGTTCAAAATAAAATGTTTGTTTCATAAATCTAGCATTGGTTGCATGAATAAGTTGGAATTTGATGGACGATAGACAACCCATATTCTGGATTCCTATATTTTAACAATTGGATAGTCTGATCTAGAAGAACAATCCATTAATGCCTCACAGAAATAAAACAAACTTCCAATTTTATGCTTCAACGATATACAATATAAGGAGTTATTTATTTAAATCCCAAAATATAAAAGAACAGTTCTTACCCAATTATTCGCAAACATTTAGGAGATTATGCGGAAATCTAGAATTGAAATAAGTTGGATTTTATTTGGTGGATGATAGACAACCCAAATTACCAACTCTAGATTCTTGGGGTTAGAAGAAATATTCATTAATGACTTTCAATAATCAAAACCAACCAGCCTTATGCTTCAATGGTGTTCATTATAAGGAGTTATTCATTTAGGAAGTCACAACTACCTACCACTGTGATCAAAAAAGAAAGGTGAATTTGCTTATAAAATGTAAATTCTTTATTTATTCTTTCAAATCAATTTCATCCCCTTCAAAGTAATCCCCGTCCGATAAAACGCACTTTTTCCAGTCCTCGAAACAGTCGGAAAAGTCTTTTTCCGGTATAGCCTTCAAGATCTTCTTAAATTCGGTTTTTATCTCCTCAATTGTGTCAAAACGGCGTCCCCGCATTGGCCTTTTGAGTTTGCTGAATAGCCAGAAGTCGCACGGAGCCAAATCAGGCGAATACGGTGGTTGCGAGTCGAGTTTTTGGCAAAAAAGTCGCGAAGATTTTGGCACCAATCGAGACTTGACGAGTTTGAGACACAAAACATTCTTCAAACTGATTTGGGCTGAGTCAAATGATATTCCAACACTACCAGAGAGATCTCTAATTGTCAATCGAAAATTTTCAAGCACCACATCTTTGAGTTTTTGGTCAAGGCCCTCGTCGGTAGACGTTGATGGTCGATGTTCGTCTTCAACGCGTTCTCGGCCCTATTTGAACTCGTTGTACCACTTATAAACATTTTTTTGTACCGAAGTTTGATCACCATGGGCCCTTCCGCAACAAGAATATTCGGTCCGTTGTTCCGTTGCTCAACAAAATCATCCATTGTAAAAATCGAAAAATTCACTTTTGGTTGTTTACAAAAACATGTGTAACTCGGAGATAATTAAACCTTTTGACAAACAGACGCTTGGCAAATGTTACAGTCCTACCAACCTAGGAAAAAAAATTTATCTGCCTTCCTAATGCCCGGGAGTTTTAAATGACAATTTCACCTTACTTTTTGATCACAGTGGTATTATGGGGTGCAAAAATTTGTTTTTATTTATTGATGGCTGTTAGACAACCCAAACTAATGAATTTATGCAGTAATCCTGTGAATAGTCTTACCTATAAGAACCTTAAAAATATTAGTGTCCTGAGTAAAAACGACAAAAACAATGTTTATTTGCGTTTTAATATATTTTTTTTTTTTAGCCCTCTGGTGTTGAAAATATCAAATTAGTCCGCCATTTTATTTGTGGATTAACCTAACCTAACTTTTTTTTTTTTTTGATTTTTGATTTTAATAAAAGATAAAATAGAAAAAGGAAATAGAGAATAAAAACTATTTTAAGTTAAGGTTAGTAGTTCAAGGAGATAATGTTAATAATATATTCTAGTTAATAGAGATGGATCGATTGAATATTATGTTCCTTTTCTTAACTTGTCTGTCTGTTGGATAGATGATTTATTTGCGCACACAGACAAACACAGATACATGCAACTGGTTTGCAACACGCAAGAAAGAAAGAAAGCCACCACCACCACCACCACTACCCTTAAGGGTTGTATCTCACGGTATTGAATAGCTTGAGCCCTCGAGGCTTGCTATAACTTTGTAAGTTTAGGGTTTTCGATTTCCTCTCCCCACACCCTCTTTCTGGCCTTTTACTCAACCGTCCCATTTCCCTTGTTCTCTATTCTCTTTCTCTCTCCAATTAACCCCCTTCTTCAAGAAGAAGAAGATTATTATAACTTGAAAATGGCATGCAATCTCTTTTCTATTTTTTTTTCTTCTTCTCTTGTTTAGAGGTTATCTATTATCATAGTTAATAATAATAAATAAATAAATAATTAAACTTTATTTTTATTTTTAGGTTATAACATATTGAAATCAAAATGGCGTCACACACAATCTTTTTGGAATACTTTAGTCAAAATATTTTTTAATTCATTTAGTCACACAAATTGTATAAATTAAAAAAAAATAATAATAATAATTTTTTAGCTAAATATTATAAATAAATATGAATTGTATAAATTAAAAAAAAAGTTTGTTAAATTAAATTTCAATCTGACACCATCTTGAATTTAATATGCCATAACCAAAAAAAAAAAAAAAAAAATCCAATTTTCATTATTTATATTTATTTAAGATTAATATATATGGAAATTGAAAAATTAAAAACAAAATGTTTCAAAGAATCAACTATTCAATAATTATAAAGCAAAAAAAAAAATTATTTATTATTTAAAATCTTTTTTTTTTGACTCAATTATTGCTAAGTGATGTCCTAATTACTAATATTTATTTGACAATTCACAATATTATTATTAAATAATAAGTAT